>JAVSCE010016334.1:0-38146 GCA_032199065.1 Smutsia gigantea
CTGATCCATTGATTATTTAGGAGCATGTTATTAAGCCTCCAAAAATTTTTTTTCATTTTCCTTGTGTAATTTATTTCTAGTTTCATACCTTTGTGATCTCAGAAGCTGGTTGGTACAATTTCAATCTTTTTTAATTTACTGAGGCTTTTTTTGTGACCTAGTATATGATCTATTCTTGAAAATGTTCCATGTGCACTTGAGAAGAATGTGTATCCTATTGCTTTTGGATAGAGTGTTCTGTAGATGTCTATTAAGTCCATCAGTGCTTATACCTTGTTCAGTGCCTCTGTCTCCTTACTTATTTTCTCTATGGTTGATCTCTCGTTTGGAGTGAGTGGTGTTTTGAAGGCTCCTGAAATAAATTCATTGCAATCTATTTCTTCATTTAATTCCCTTCGTATTTGTTTCACATATGTAGGTGCTCCTGTGTTGGGTGTATAGATATTTATAATGGTTATATCCTCTTGTTGGACTTACTCCTTTATCATTATGTAATGTCCTTCTTTGTTTCTTGTTACTTTCTTTGTTTTGGAGTCTATTTTGTCTGACAGAAGTACTGCAACTCCTGCTTTTTTCTCACTATTAGTTTCATGAAATATCTTTTTCTATCCCTTTATTTTCAGTCTGTGTATGTCTTTGGGTTTGAAATGAGTCTCTTCTTGGCACCATATAGACGGATCTTGTTTTTTATCCATTCACTGACTCTATGTCTTTTGATTGGTGCATTCAGACCATTTACATTTAGGGTTATTAACGATAGGTATGTACTTGCTGCCATTGCAGGCTTTAGATTTATGGTTACCAGAGGTTCAAGGGTAATTATATTATTATCTAACAAACTAATTTAACTCCGTATGTTATTACAAACAAACCTAAAGGTTCTTTTTTTTTTCCTTTTTCTTCATCTTCCATTGTTTATATATTAGATATCATATTCTGCACTCTTTTTCTATCCCGTGATTGACTTTTGGGGTAGTGGATTTGATTTTGCATCTGCTTAGTAATTAACTGTTCTACTTTTCTCTAGTTTATATACAATAAATGATTTCGACTCATTAGATTATGATTTGCCCATAGCTATTAAATGTCCTCAATTCACATCAACATCATACTAGCATTCATTATTTCTCTTACTGGAGTACTAATATACTGATCTCATCTCATATCCTCACTTCTATGCTTAGAAGGTATAATACTATCCTTATTTACTATAGTTGCTATTACAACTTTAAACACTAACTTCACACTGGCTAGTATAGCCCCTATTATCCTACTTGTATTTGCAGCATGCGAAGCCGCTCTGGGTCTTTCTTTATTAGTTTTAGTATCTAACACATACGGCACAGATTACGTACAAAATTTAAATCTTCTCCAATGTTAAAACTAATTATCCCTATAGTTATAATAATCCCCCTAACTTGATTGTCAAATAAAAACATAGTATGAATTAACACCACATCCCACAGCATACTAATTAGTCTCATTTCTCTATTTGTCCTAAATCAATATGATAGCACCAACATAAATCTTTCACTAACTTTCTTTCTAGACCCCCTATCAGCACCTGTACTTGTATTAACAAGACTTCTACCACTAACATTAATAGCAAGCCAATGTCACCTGTCCAATGAAGCTCTAAGCCGAAAAAAACTATTTATCAGTATACTGATTATTCTTCAAACACTATTAATTATAACATTTACTTCCTCTGAAATTATCATATTTTATATCTTATTTGAAGCGACACTTGTGCCAACCCTCATCATCATTACACGATGAGGAAACCAAACAGAACGCCTAAACGCAGGATCTTATTTTCTCTTCTACACAATAGTAGGTTCCCTTTCCCTTTTAGTAATTCTCATCTATACTCAAAATGTAACAGGAACTCTTAATCTACTGTTACTACAATACTGAGCCAAATCTATAACCAACTCCTGGTCAAGTGCACTAATCTGACTAGCATGTAGAATAGCATTTATAGTAAAAATACCACTATATGGTCTACACCTCTGATTACCTAAAGCCCATGTTGAAGCCCCAATCACTGGATCCATAGTACTTGCAGCAGTATTACTTAAACTTGGCGGATACGGAATATTACGTATCACCCCCCTACTGGAACCTACAACAACCTTCATAGCCTATCCATTCTTAATTCTCTCTCTATGAGGCATAATTATAACAAGCTCAGTTTGTTTACACCAAACAGATCTAAAATCATTAATCACATATTCCTCTGTCAGCCACATAGCACTTGTAATTGCAGCAATTAAAATCCAAACACCATGAAGCTACATAGGAGCCACAGCCCTTATAATCGCTCATGGCCTAACATCATCCATACTATTTTGTCTAGCCAACACAAATTATGAACGAATCCATAGCCTAACTATAGTATTAGCACGAGGTTTACAAACCCTCCTCCCATTAATAGCTACCTGATGACTTCTAGCGAGCCTAGCCAACCTAGCCCTGCCTCCCAGCATTAACCTAACTGGAGAACTATCTGTAATAATATCAACCTTTTCATGATCTAACTACACCATTATCCTAACGGGAATAAATATTATTATTACAGCTATCTACTCCCTATACATAGTAACATCCACTCAACGAAGTAAATATACACACTATATTAATAATATTGAGCCTTCTTTTACACGGGAAAATACTCTAATAGCTCTGCATATACTGCCTCTCCTAATATTATCAGTTAACCCTAAAATTATTTTAGGGTTCATTTACT
This sequence comes from Smutsia gigantea, assembly GCA_032199065.1. Lineage (NCBI taxonomy): Eukaryota > Metazoa > Chordata > Mammalia > Pholidota > Manidae > Smutsia > Smutsia gigantea. The sequence continues at coordinate 2,750 of JAVSCE010016334.1, forward strand.
GTAAACATAATTTAATCAAAATATCAGACTGTGAACCTGACAACGGGAAATCTCAACTCCTTATTTACCAAAAAAGTATGGAAGAACTGCTAATTCATGCTTCCATGTGTAAATACATGGCTTTTTTTAACTTTTAAGGGATAACAGTTATCCATTGGTCTTAGGAACCAAAAAATTGGTGAAACTCCAAATAAAAGTAATTAATATCCTAATATGCTCTTCGCTTATAGTACTAATTATATTATCTATACCTACCTTAATTAACCCTACAAATACACTCATAAACAAGAATTATCCAGTTTATGTAAAAAACATAGTTGCGCTTTCCTTCACTGTTAGTATTATCCCCATAATAATATTTTATCTATTCAAATAAAGAAGTAGTTATCTGTAACTGACACTGAGTAACAATTCAAACCATAAAAATAACAATAAGCTTCAAACTAGATTACTTCTCTATAATATTTATACCAGTAGCTCTACTTGTTACATGATCCATTATAGAATTCTCTCTATGGTATATAAAATCAGATCCTTATATTGACAAATTCTTTAAATATCTACTAACATTCCTAATCACTATAATAATTTTAGTGTCTGCCAATAATTTATTTCAACTTTTTATCGGATGAGAAGGAGTAGGCATTATATCCTTCTTACTTCTCAGCTGATGATACGGCCGAACAGACGCAAACACAGCTGCCATACAGGCAATCCTGTATAACCGTATTGGTGATATTGGATTTCTAGTAGCTATAGCATGATTTTTTACAAAACTAAACTCATGGGATCTTCAACAAATCTTTATTCTCAACCCTGAAAATACAAATATTTCCCTAGCGGGCCTACTGTTAGCCGCAACCGGGAAATCCGCACAGTTTGGCCTACATCCCTGACTGCCCTCAGCCACAGAAGGACCCACTCCAGTACAATAGTGGTAGCAGGGGCATTTCTACTAATCCGATTTTATCCCTTAATAGAAAATAACAAAACAATTCAAGCAATAACTTTATGTTTAGGGGCCATTACAACCCTGTTTACAGCTATCTGTGCTCTCACTCAAAATGATATTAAAAAAATCATAGCTTTTTCAACTTCAAGCCACCTAGGTTTAATAATAGTCACTATTGGTATTAACCAACCATACTTAGCTTTCGTACACATTTGTACCCATGCCTTTTTCAAAGTCATATTATTTATATGCTCGGGGTCAATTATTCATAACCTGAACAATGAGCAAGATATCCGTAAAATGGGAGGTTTATTGCACGCTCTTCCTCTCACAGCTTCTGCCCTTCTTATTGGAAGCCTTGCCCGAACAGGCATACCCTTTCCTACAGGATTCTACTCCAAAGATTTTATTATTGAAGCTGCGAACATGTCTTATACAAAGGCCTGAGCCCTCTCCATTACTCTATTAGCCACTTCCCTAACAGCTGCATATAGTACTCGAATAATATTCTTTGTATTAATAGACCAACCTCGATTCACTACCCTAAATAACATCAACGAAAATAACTCAGCATTAACTAATTCACTTAAACGTCTAATACTAGGGAACATCTTCCCTGGTTTCTTATTGTTTAATTATATTCCTCCAACAACCACACCCTAAATAACTATGCCATACTATCTAAAACTCACTGCTCTAACAATTACAATCTTAGGTTTTATTATAGCACTAGAACTGTGTAATCTATCTATAAACTTCCAACACAATGTACCTTCAGACATATTTAAAATTTTAAATTTACTAGGCTATTTTCCAGTAATTATTCACCAACTTACACCCTTATCAGTACTGATAATAAGCCAAAAATTAGCATCCCTCCTTCTAGATCTAGCTTGACTAGAAAAAATCCTACCAAAAACTACCTCATATTTTCACATACAAGCATCTTCCTTAACATCAAATCATAAAGGCCTAATTAAACTCTATTTCTCGTCATTCACAGTAACAACCACACTAGCCTTACTAATATCTAATTACCTCGAGTAATTTCCATAATAATAACTACACAAATTAATAAAGACCACCCAGTCACAACAACAAATCAAGCTCCATAACTATAAAGAGCAGAGACCCCTATAGCATCTTCACTTAAAATTCCAGACCCCCCAACATCATAAATTATCCAATCACCCTTACTACTAAACTCTAACGCAATACCCAATTCCTCACCTTTAACTATAAAAAACACCAAAACGAGCTCTATTATTACACCGGTGGCAAAAATACCTAACACAACATTCAAAACCCAAGCTTCAGGGTCCTCCTCAATAGCCGTAGCCGCTGTATACCCAAAAACAACTAATATACCCCCAAGATACATTTAAAAGACTATTAAACCTAAAAAAGACCCCCCAAAATTAACTACAACTCCACACCCTACCCCTCCTGCTACAATTAAACTAAATCCTCCATAAATAGGAGAAGGCTTAGAAGAAACCCCAAAAAAGCTAATCACAAAAATAACACTCAAAATAAACACAACATATGTTATCATTATTCCTACATGGACTTTAACCATGACGTATGACATGAAAAATCATCGTTGTAATTAAACTACAAGAACTCAATGACAAATATCCATAAATCCCACCCTCTATTTAAAATTATTAACAATTCCTTTATCGACCTTCCAACCCCCTCCAACATCTCAGCATGATGAAATTTTGGCTCCCTATTAGGAATTTGCTCAGTCTTACAAATTATAACAGGCCTATTTTTAGCAATACACTATACAGCAGATACCATAACCGCATTCTCATCAATTACACATATTTGCCGAGACGTTAACTATGGCTGAATTATCCGTTACATTCACGCCAAGGGTGCATCAATATTTTTTATTTACCTGTTCATTCATATTGGACAGGGCCTATACTACGGATCTTTTATTTACAACAAAACATGAAACATCGGAATTATCCTTTTATTTGCAGTTATAGCAACAGCCTTCATAGGATACGTCCTACCATGAGGACAAATATCTTTCTGAGGAGCAACAGTCATCACCAGCCTCCTATCAGCAATCCCTTATATCGGCCCGAATCTAGTAGAATGAATGTGAGGGGGCTTCTCAATCGACAAGGCAACCCTAACTCGATTCTTCGCCTTTCACTTTATCCTTCCTTTCATTATCCTAGGCCTAGCATCAGTTCGCCTGCTCTTCCTGCATGAGACAGGATCTAATAATCCAATAGGGATTACTTCCAACCTAGGCAAAATTCCATTTCACCCATACTACACAACCAAGGATATCCTAGGTCTCCTCCTCATAATTATAGTACCAATAACCCTGGTACTATTTTTCCCTGACTTATTAGGAGACCCGGACAATTATACACCAGCTAACCCCTTCAACACACCACCCCATATCAAACCAGAATGGTACTTTCTATTTGCATACACAATCCTACGGTCAATCCCTAATAAATTAGGGGGAGTAGTAGCCCTAGTTATATCCATCCTCATTCTAGCTATCATTCCAGTCCTACAAACATCAAAACAATGAACCATAATATTCCGACCTTTAAGCCAAATTATATTCTGACTTCTAGTAGCAGATCTATTTACACTTTCCTGAATGGGAGGGCCACCTGTAGAACACCCCTTCACCTTAATTGGACAAGCAGCTTCCGTCTTACACTTTGCGCTCATCCTAATAATCATACCAATCACAAGCACCATCGAAAATAAACTCATAAAATGAAGAGTCTCCGTAGTATACTCAATACATTGGTCTTGTAAACCAACAAAGGAGCTTTTAAACCTCCCTGAGACTCAGGAAGGAGACAAAAGCCCCTCCGTCAACACCCAAAGCTGACATTCTCCATAAACTACTTCCTGAAAAACCATATACAATGCAATAGTCCCATAAATGAAGGACAAACATGCTATGTATAATCGTGCATTAATGGCTTGCCCCATGCATATAAGCAAGTACAATACACTATTACAGTACATAGGACATATTATTATTGATCGGACATAGCACATTCAAGTCAAATCATTTCCAGTCAACATGCGTGTCACCTCCGCTGAAGGCCGCTTAACCACCATGCCGCGTGAAATCACCAACCCGCCCACGTGTCCCTCTTCTTGCTCCGGGCCCATATAGACTCTGGGGTAGTTATAAGGGAACTATACCTGGCATCTGGTTCTTACTTCAAGGTCATACTCCTCTAACCGCTCATCTGTTCCTCTTAAATAAGACATCTCGACGGATTAGTTACTAATCAGCCCATGCCCAACATAACTGTGGTGTCATGCCCTTGGTATCTTTATTTTTTAGGGTGCGCAATTATTTATGCCCTCATTATCCTCACTCTGGTTGTTTCAATATCTTTGCATTTCTGCTCCGATTCACTTGTTTTCATGACTTAGTTTTGACCATTTTCTCAAATCCACACAAATTATTAAGAAATGGAAAAGTTTGTGTCTCGTGCTCCCAAGGCGTCTTCCTGGACTTTTCCTGGGATGTCTGTCCCTCCCCTTTATCACCTTCCTTTAATGGGTATGCACAGGTTTTTGTCAGACCACCTTCCTGAAATATGGCGTCTGCCATGCAAAGGTGTGGTTGGGAGCCGTACCATGGCACTGCTTCCCTTGGTTGTCTGTTTCCCTTGATTACCTTCCATGAAAACATGCAGCTGGCAGTTGAGCCCCATAAACTGATTGTCTAGGAGCGGCTGGTGAGCTTTGGCTGGCTTTTATCTTCTGGGCTATTGCTCATTGCACTCGCTCGTGGGGAAGAGGAGACCCGTGGTCTGGTCCCTCACCACCACCTTTACCTGCATGTGTGAAGAGCATTTGCAAACTGTCACTCCAGCTGGCTGGGTCAGTGGACACTGGATTGCAAGGAGGTGAGCTGGCTAGGACACAGCACTTCCAGAATGAAGTGAGGATACTGTGGAGGTGGAAAGGGCGACTGGGCAGTGGAACGGTGGCCTGGCCTGGGAGATGAGCAGGACGGCCAGGTGCAGTGTGTATGATGTAACAACTGGCTGTACCCTGTCCTGGAAACCTCTCCTTGGTTGTCCGGAGCTGTCTCCTGGATCTGCCATTACTTAACTCTTCCTGCGTGTGTCCTGCTTCCCAGCTGCACTGCCGGCTCCTGGTAAACAGGGAGGATAAGCTCTGGTCTGCTCCTCCTGGAGGTCCTTGCCCAAGACTCATCAATCAGCATGGGGCATGGACCAACGTCTGGCTTTGGCTCCCACCTCGGACTGCTGCAGCCTCAGGGCCAGTGCCGCCCTAGGGGGGGCGCACTTCCCAGAAATGGATGTTGTGTGTGCTTCTAATTAGACCTTTTGCTGGTTGCTAGGCACTGCGTCTGTCCCCTTGGCCTCCAGCGGTCTGCTTGCTCTCCACTCTACATTGTAAGGTCCTGTGGGCTGGGTGGTTGGGGGAAGCTCTCATTGGCTGAGAAGGCTGGCTTTTTATCCCAGGGTCAATTCAGCATAAACCATGTACTTCCCATGAAAATTAATCTGGGGTCATTGTCAGAAGGGTCATGATTCAAAATCATACTTCCTGTAGGTGTAGCACTGAGATGCTTTCTGTGGCCAGCATTTTCCCAGCACCTGCTCTGTGCCAGGCTCAGGTACGAAGGATCAGAGATGTGGCAGATCAGCTCCTATTCTCAAATGCACAGTCCATGTGACTTTCAAGGCTGGTGAGTCCTGCAGTTGAGCTGTTCTGAGTTCCAGGGACCAGGGAGAGGAGGGAGAACATCTCCTCACATTCCCACTGCCCTCCTCCCCCCACCAGATGGTCCCCTATGCTCCTGTACCTCTCCTGCAGACCTCGGCATGGTCCCCCTGCTGTGCCGTGCCTGGCTCAGGCCCCGCTTCCTGTGGGATGCCCACTCCTTCTAGCAGCCAGGTTCTTCGGCTGCAAGCAAAAGAAACCAACTCTGGGTAACTTAGGCAAACGGGTTTCGCAGGAAGACCTGGGCCAAACTCGTGGGACTGAAGGGAAAGCTGAAGAGCCAGGCCCTAGGAAGGGGACCCAGACTCATCCTGGGAGCCCCCAGCACCCTGGTGTCTGAGAGTGAGAATCTGACTCACACACCAGCCACTAGGCGGTGGGGCAGGTGGGACAGCTGTGGAGGACAGCAGGGTGGTGCCTCAGAACCGCACAGTTCACTGCTTTAGTCTCATTAGCTACTCTCTTCTTAAGAAAGGCTTCAACTCATTAGTTTTGGGCTCCTCCCCAGCTTGGCGGGGACTGCCCAAGGACAGGGCGGTGTGATTCGCTGCCCCATCCCCAGCGGCATGTGTACCAGGGGCTCTGCTAAGACCTGCTCATTCATCAATTGGTATTATGTCCTAATTGGTATTAATTTGTGAAGCAAATAAATTAGACTAAGCTGGGTCCCTCAGCTGAGAGGAGGATTAGGGACATGGGGAAGTGGGGTTCTTGAGCAAGGGCCTGCTCCCGTGCGGTGTTGTGTGGGCTGGCATGTTACCCAATCTGTCTTGTTCCCCACCTGTAAAAGAGAGATAATAATAAAGTATGTCTCCTAGTCTGTTTGTAAGGTTTTGATTAACTCTTGCGAAGGGCTTCGGTTGTACTGCACCCTCAGTTAGTCAGCCCCAAATGAATTCGGAAACCAACCCGCTTCCATTTCAACCATTTGTGAAGCCAGTGTGCTCAGGGCCAGTGGAAAGCCACAGGCTCAGGGCGCCTGCTGGAGTGGGGTCTGTGTGCCAGGCCTGAGGCTCGGTGCTTGCAGTCTGGGGTCAGAAGGGTAGGTGTCTGACCTCTGGACTTGGCTTCCGACTCTGGTGGGTGACCATGGGGGACTATGGGAGATCCTCTTCTGTGGGGACTGGGCACGGTGCCAGCCTCAGCATCTTCTGGGTCTGATTCCTGGGGCAGCCGTGACAGATGACCACAGACAGGGGGCCTCAGCAGCAGATTTTTGTTCTCTCACATCTGGGGGCCAGAGTCTGGGGTCAAGGTGTGGGCAGGGCTGTGATCCCTCCCAAGGCCCCCTGGGGAGGCTCCTTCCTGCTTCTTCCAGCCCCTGGGGGATCCTCGTGCTCCTGGGCTTGTGAGCTCATCACCCCAAATTTCTCTGTCTTCACACAAGACTCTAGTCACTGGACCCGAGGCCCCTGCTAACCCGTCCTTACCTTCATCAACTCTGTAAGGCCCCATTGCCAAACAAGGTCGCACGCTGAGGTGGGGACTTGAGGTGACGCACATCAACCACGACGCTCCCAGCAGGGTGTGTGAACATCCCACCTATCCCCATTGCATTCTCAGAGGCTGAGACCCGGCCATCAGCCTGGAAAAGCAGGGTCCCTTCAGCCAGAGGCCACACCCATCCTGGGACTCAGTCTTGGCTCTGCCACTTCCTGGGATGAGGAATGTTCTGGACCGTGCCTGGCACTGAGAGTGCCCAGGGAGTGGAACTGGGGACAGGGCTGCATCTGCACACACCAGGGGTGGGTGTGCAGGACGCCTGGTATCCTCAGTTTTAGCTGGAGACCTCTGGGTCTTAGCACAGCCCCAGTGCCAGCAGCCCAGGCTCAGGAGGCCCAGGCCCGAGACGCCGGTTCTGACAGACGGGGGGGAGGTCACGGCACTCTCACCTGCAGAGGTCACGGCACTCTCACCTGCAGAGGTGTGCCGGGAGGCCAGGATGCCGGGGTCCCAAACCCCTTGGCCTCAGAGCTCCCTTCTTTATCTGCAGGAGGTTCAGCTCAGTCCACCATAACCAAACACCCTAGCCCGGGGGCTTCAACAACGGAAACGTATCTCCTCATGGTTCCGGAGGCTGGAAGCCCGAGATCAAGCTGCCAGCACAGCTGGGCTCTGGTGAGGGCCTCTCCTGACTCGCACCTTCCTGACGGCCGCCTTCCTGATGAGTGTTCACCCGGCAGAGGCAGAGACTGAGGGAGGGGGAGATCCCTGCTGTCGCTTCTTATAAGGCCACTAATTCTGTTGGATCCGGGCTCCACTTTATAATTTCATGTAACCCTAATTACCTCTGAAAGGCACTATCTCTAACATTTCAACTATGAATCTGTGGGGGACACACAACTCAGCCCGTAGCAAGGGGAGCATTCTGAGGTCTAAGGCAGCCCCTTGCAGGAACTGAGGGGCGGGGTGGTGAAAACTGGGACAGCTCTGTTTTCTGTGATGCTGGAGCACCTCCGGCCACCACCCAGCCCTGCCCCCGTGCCGTCTCCCACCATCTTGGCTCAGGTTCCGGCCAGCCTCGGCGGCAGCAGCGGCTTCTCCTTCCCTCCCTGTGAATTCTCAGGGGAGGGGGCCCGCCTCCTGGGGCTGACTGCCACCTGCTCACGCGGGGCACTGACAGATTCACAGAGGGTCTTGTAGCCGTCAACCTCCACATCGCAGCCTCGCTGGATTCTTGAGGCCACTCGGGGAGGGAGGCGTGATGATCCCCGCTTGTCAGCCGAGGAGACTGGAGCGTTCGCCCCTGCTCCGCCGCCCCAGCCCCTGCAGTGACTGCATGCCACCACTTCCCACCCGCCTCCTTGGGTGGTGCCAGCTCAGGACCCCCTGTGCTCAATCTCCACTTCTCAGCAGCCGGTGGGAAGCCGGCCGAGGTTACAGCCTTGGGGACGCCCTTCGCCGCTGGCTTCTGCGGGCACCACACCCTTCAGCACACTTGGCAAAATCGTTGTTCGCTCTTCGCAGAAGAGAGGTGGCCCTCGGGACCCCTGTGGTGGCTGGGGTGGGCCCTCCCGCCCGCAGGCACCAGTAGGCCTCATTCCTCGGTGCCAGCTTTGTCCCTCGGCCCCGACCCTGACGGCGGCGGGGCCTTCCCGGGCCTGTCATCAGTAATCAAGGGTAAATTAATACTTACTAAGCAGAGTCCCGAGGAGAGGGTGGGCCTGAGAGACCAGGGGGGCATGAGGGCTGTGACCTGAGGCCCCTCTCCCAGAGTTCAATGCTGAGCCGCACTCGGAGCTGGAACCTGATCCTGGGCTAATTGTGGGGCAGCTTTTCTTCTGGCCGCTCTCAAAGTGTTTCACGTGCCCCCTCGGCACCTCGGACGCAGTTGTACAGCAAAGGGACCGGAGGAAGCCTCTTAATGCCCTATTTCCCTCGCAGGCCACCCCCCAGGACCAGAGTGGCACCCCCAGCTCCCCGAGGGGAGAGGCTGATAACCAAGGGATCCAGCCCCTCCTGCCACCCACCAGGCAACTCGCTCCATCCCCGTGGCCTGCTGTGGGGGAGAGCAGCTTCTCCTTTGCTCTGACCAGGAGACTGAGGCTCAGAGAGATGAAGCCAGTTGCCCAAGGTCACACAGCCAGTTGTGTGAAGCTTTGAATCAAGACCAGATTGTCAGCGTGTCCTGGGGCTGCCCCAGCGTGCACCGCAGACCGGGCACTGGAAGCAGCGGATGTGTTCTCTCACCGCCTGAAGGCCAGGGGTCCAGAATCCCTCCCCTGCTGGGGCTCTAGGGGGGCATCCTCCTTGCTTCCTCCAGCCTCCGGGGTGGCCGGTGGTCCTCGCGTCCCTGAGCCTCTGGCGGCAGCCCTCCAGCCTCTGCCTCAACCTCCCGCGCCTCTCCCTGCGTGTCTGTGTCCGAGTTTCCTTCTTCTTCTAAGGACGCCAGTCATTGGGTTTGGGGCCACACTGCTCAGGACGACCTCAGTTTTACCCCTCACATCTGTAAAGGCCCTATTTCCAAATAAGGCCACTGTCACAGGCACCGGGGTTGGGACTCAACAGACCTCAAACCCCCACTTACTGGGAAAGGGGTCTTAAGTTTCTGGGCTTTCTCTCGTTTCTGAAAGTGGGTCCCATGAGAAGGCCGAGAGGGTGGAGGACACGCCCCCTCCTTACAGCCCCCGAGGCGGCCGGGCGGGTTTCTCCCCCATCAGGCCCTTGCTTTCCCATGTTTGGAGGACATGAACGGGGTTGACACCCGGTGTGGCCCATTGGGACACCCTCCCTGGGGCCCTCTCCTCACGCTGTGGGCAAGGTGGCGGCATCGGACCTTGTTAGCCACAGCGTCACAGGCTGGGGTAAAGTGGCCGCTCAGGGCACTCGAGCCCTTGGTGGAAGACCAGGCAGAAACAGGGGTCAGCTGATCCCAGCTCAGAGCCATTTCCAAAGCAAATTTGGCAGAAAGCTGCCCAATCTGGGAAATCTTCAGAACACACCAGAAGCCTCTGTGTTGGCTGAGGTTGGTGGGTTTTGCCAAGTGGGCACCCGGTTCACACAGCCTGGGCTCCCCACCATGCAGGCTGGAAGGCCAGGGTCAGAGGCCGGGGTGGGGGACTGAAAGAGCAGGACCTGGGGCTGAGGAACGCCTGCATGGCCCAAGCAGGGGGAGCTCGGTGAGGAGGACACTTTAACAGCAAAGTTGCTCAGGATGTGGGGCCCCTGGGTACTGGGACTCTCGAGCTGAAGCCCATCTGTTCTCCGGGGTGCCCTGCAGCAGGTTGTGTGGGCTGAGGATCCCATGGGGTCCCCTCTGCCCCAGTGAGTGGTGATGGCGTGAAATCTGGGCTGGCTGAGGAGGCACGGGTTGGGGTGAGCTGGGGACTGGGGCCTCGGCAACCCCAGGCTTCCTCCCAGGCCGGACGGATGGGCCCCTCCTGGTGGTGCCCATCAGTGCCCTGCCTGGAGGACCAGACGCTGGCAGGGGCCTGTGCAGGGGACACACAAGTGGCCTCCCGTCTGTGATCATGCCTCCAGGGCTGGAGGAAGGCCAGAGGATTGGCTCCTGGGCCAGACCCCACCCTGGCCGCCCTGGGAAACTCCATACGTGGTCCTGGGCCCCCTGCTTCTCTCAGCTGGTACGTGAGCTCCCCTGAGATGGGCCAAGCTGCTGGCTGGATCAATGCCGTCTCAGTTCCATCAGACAAATGAGGGCACGGAGGCCATGTGATGGCAAGGCTATGCCCCCAGCTGGGAACTGAAGGGGCCGATGTCTTGGCCTGGCTGCCCCCAGAGACAGTGTTTAGGGTATTTTTGCTATCGTCATTTTGTTTGGAAAATGAACTTGAGCATCACTGGGAAAACAAACGAATGACCCAGAGGAAATCAAATGCTGAACCGGAAAGAGACTCGGGGGGTCCGAACTCCCTGACCGTGTCTCCCTCCTCCCCAGGCTCGTCTGAGGGCAATCCAGGGCACCCAACCCCACCTCGGGGACTCAGCCCGCTCGTTTCTGAGGGTGGGTGGGTGGTAACTGGGGCCCATCTGACTGCAGCCTCAGGGCCAGCAGAAGACCCCACCTCTGGCCAGTCCCCAGGCTCCAGGCCATCACCATGTCCATTCTCAGTGCAAGATACAGCTCTCTGCAGGAGAAGTGGGCATGCTCTGGTCCAATGAGCACTGTGCCCTGGTCACCAGCACCACCAGATCTCCACGGCAGCTCTGGACCCCACAGCGGCTCTCACAAGCCCCTTTGAGGAACATTGGCTGTTCCCTCATAAGTCCGTTTTACAGCCCGAGAACCAGCTGCCCCCAGAGCAACATGTCACTTAGACTCGGCCAGGAGTAACAATGGCCACTCTGCACACAGGGCCAGAGCTTTCTGGGAGGCCCAGCTCCAAATGCATCTTCTTCCAGGAAGCTCCCCAGGTCACTTCCAGCTCAAGGGAGTCCCTCTCCTCTGAGGACTCACAGCCCTTGATCTCAGTTCGCCTGATGCCTGAACTCTGCTGCGTGGCATTAGCCCCAGACTGTCAGTCTCCCCAGAGGGTCACACCGTGCAAGCTGGGCCCCCCACGGACTGACAGCTCTAGGCAGGTACCTCACTCTTGGCTATTTCTGGACGGAAGGAAGGGCTGGTGCTTGGGGAACACCCAAGATGTGACTTGGAGGCACGGCTCTCACGCTGGTGGCTCCCGCACACCCCCTAGTCTTGAAGACGACCTGTTTCTACAGACTCCACACACCAGGAAACCTCTCTCAGTCCCTGGAAGATTCTGGGCCCCCATCTCCCCACTTTCTGCCAGGCCATTCGCACCGCCTGTGCTTGTCCCTCAGGGGGTGCTGTCCAGTCTCAGCCTGGTGGTCTCTGCTACCCACCTGCAGATTCCTTGATCGCCACTCCTTCTCAGAGCACCTGCACGTGCTGTGGCTAGTGAGGGACGGGCTAACTCTGTCCCCCACAGCAGCCCACCCGCACAGGCCTCTGCCCTCCTTCCTGCTTCCTGCCCCCGGGGTCTTCTTACCCGACCCCCCACTCTCTCCCCAGGCAGCTGGGCTGGAGCGTCGACACCAGCTCGGGCCCCAGGTCTCAGAGCTGCTTGGCTGTGCTCAGAGTCACCTGGGACCGCTGGCTGGGTCCAGCTCTGAAGCCCACGGTGGCTGGCGTAGTCCCACATCTGGACGTCAGTGCCGGGGGTGTGTATGGTAAGCACAGGCAGGGTGTGAGGGGGAGGCCAGAGGCCGGGAAGCCAGCTCCTGCTCTTCTCTGCACCGAGGAAGGAGCTTGAATGTCATTCAAGGCCCTCCTCTCTCCCCAGGCCTCCGTTTCCTCGTCTGAACTTCGGGGCCTGGCCAGAGCGGACATCCTCCAGCGCAGGTCCCGGGGGCTGTTTGGCCCCCGAGTGGCCCCTGCGTTGCCTGACAAGAACTGCGGTGTGGGATTTCGCCACCTGGGAAGGTCTCCTCCATAACCTCCTTCCTCACACTGGCCCAGAGGAGCCGCAGAGGAGCACAGGAAGAACACTCCCCCCTCCCAGCACCCCAGCCTGCAGCGGGCTCCCCAGGCAGCTGACCCACAGGGTGCGGTGGGGACCCCACGTCTCCCCAGGGCTGTGCTGCTTGCCACTGACCCGGCCACGGTGACCTCTGACCCGGGCGCCGACAGAGCCCTGGGGGCCCTTTGCAGAGATGGCTCTAAGCCCTCAGCCTCCTCCTGGGAAAGCCGCTCTCTGCTCCCCACTTTGCTGAGGTGTGATCAGTTTAGAAAAGGCACCCAGAATGAATTCAGGCACCTCAGAGTTTGACACATGTACATACTCGTGTCATACACCACAGTCCCAGTAACAGCATGCCTGTTACCTCGACAGTTTCCTCCTGTCCCTTCTCTGGTGTGTTTGTGATAAGAACACAGTGAGATGTGTTGTGATCCACAAGCGCCAGGCTGTAGGTGGAGGTGGGTCTGCAGATACACTCACTGTGAGTGGCTGAAACTTTGTGCCCCCTGAATGACCACTCAGCCTCGGACCCTGGAAACTACTGTCTGGTCTCAGTTTGCCTGTTTCGACTCCTGGTGTCTGCGGAACCGTGTGACGCTCGACCTTCGGGACTGACTCACTTCACTCGGCAGTGGGTTTTCCGGGCCTGCCTGCGGCGTCGCCAACATGACCTCCTTCCTCTCTGGGAATGAGTGATACTCAGCGAATTATCCTGAGGCTGAAGAGTCCTCTGCCGTGCCACACTGTGCCCATCCAGCCATGTGCCGGGGGACACGGACTGCTCCTGGTCCTAACGACTGCGGATGACGCTGCCATGCACACGGGTGTGCAAACATCTCTTCAGGACCCTGCTTTCAATGATTCTGGATAAATACCCAGAAGTGGGGTTGCCGGAGCATATCGCAATTCTATTTTCAAGCTTTCAAGGAACCTCCACACTGTGTCCACAGCGGCCGCACGAGTTGATGTTTGCAGCCGTTGTGCGTGGAGCCCCACTTCTGGAAGAACTCAGCACTCTTAGCTGCCCCCTGGGGCCACACCTGCGGGGGCGGGAGCTGGACCTGTGCTCTGCCGCCTGCGAGCGCTGGGCTCCGCGGGCTCAGGGTCCCACGCGGGGAGGAGCAAGAGGGAGGAGTGCAGGGGGCTGATGGTTACAAGCGCCCTCCCTCCGTTCCCTCTTCTCCCTCTTTCCCTCTCTTTCCCTCTGTCTCTCTCTGTTTCCCAGGGATAGAGGGGCAATGTCTTTCAGAGCCCTGTCTGACCTGGGGTCAAGTGGGACTTCCTGCCCCCCTCCCTCGCCACCCCATAGCACCGTGCGTCACCTCCCTGCTTTAGGAGAAGGCAGTCCAGAGGCCCAGCTTGATGACAGGCTAACTTCCTTGGCGAAACCTCAGGACCAGCCAGACAAAAGTCTCCCTTCTTGAGGTTCTAGAATGGGGACTGAAGCCTGACGGTCTCTCCTGGACTTTGGGGCAAGCTTTGGAGTCTTCGGGAAAAGAACCCATCCTTAACTTCCCATCTGGCAAGCCCCCTCGCCCTATCTCACACACACACACACACACACACACACACACACACACACACTATTGTTTCTTTCAAGACAACGATTTTAAGGAAAACACTGCACATAAGAAACGATGCTGCCGTGTGACTTGACTAAGTGGGCCGAGAGCGAATGAGTCTCTCCTCCTCCTCCTCCCCGCCCCAGGCTGGGAGCCTCGAGGTGCTGGGGTCCCTCCTGGCCTCCCGCTGAGAGCCGGCTTTGAAAGGTTGATGCTGAAGTGTCTCGAACTCGCCTCCCCCACCCAAGTGCGGCCACGCCAGTCTCCTCCTCAGAAGGAGGAATTCGATCAAATGTTAATCCTCTCCACATGTAGAATATTCCAGATAGCCCCGAGCTCGTAGTGCCTTTTGAACTTGTGAACAGAAATTGATTCAAGGTGACGAATTTGTAATCAGTTTATGATTGATGGGCCGCGTTTCCAGAAAGGCAGCTCGGTGTCCCTTCCTCCTTCCCGGGAAGCAAATGTGTTTCACTTTATCTACCCCCATCTCAGGACCCCGAGGACCAGCAGAAAGAAAATAAAGTCAACTGCAATATTTAACTTGTGTTAGAACAGATGCCACTTCATTAGCGATCAGTGGGAAGGAAGTGCTAGAGCAGGGCTCTGGGCCGCCCACCCCACCCGACGGAGGGCAGATCGGATGTTAAACTATTAGTGTGAGGACGTGAATAATGACTTTGGAACTAATTTCGCTGGATTGGAGAGAGAACAGGACAGGATGAAAATAGAAACATGTGCTTGAATATTCTAATTTCAAAGGGTAATTGCAAAATGCCTGCTCAGGTTGTACCCAACTACCCTCCAGCCCACCCCTTTCTTTTCTTCCCTTTTTTTTTTTTAATTGAAACTGCCTTGAAGTGACTTTGAGTTCAGCCTTAGCAAAGTTCAGCTGGGAAGTTCTCAGGGCAGAAATGGGGGAAGGCCAAGCAGACAGGAGAGAGCAGAGCCAGACAGTCTCAGGAAGCCAGCCTCCACCCTGCCTGCCGCGCTGCCCCCAGCGGGGCAAGGGCTGGGCCGCCGCTCATGGGGCACCCGCAGCCCTACCTCCTAGTGTTGGGAAGCTTTGAGGTGAAAGCTGCAAACCAGCCCATCCCGTCTAATAAGTGAACTGGCACCCAGCACAGAGTCCCAGGCAGGTCCGCGGCCCTGACACAGTGTCATCTCCAACCGCGCTTCCCTGCCGTCGGCTTGCTCGCTGGGTTCTGGTAAAACAACTCTCAAAACAAGAAACAAAACCAGAAATAAAGAAACCTCAATTTGTAGCCTCTGCGTGTCTGTGGTGTGAATACCCTCCAAGGACAATTTCAAGTTACGAACGCACCATTGCGGAGCCAAAGTCCCCAGGAAAAGCCAGCCGGTCCCCACCGGCTCCTGTGCTCTCGCTGCGGCTCCAGGCCTTTGTCCACACTGTATCCGCCCCTGGAGCACCTTTTCTGGACCTTTCTGGCCTGAGAAATGTCTGCTGGCTCTTCAAGGGTCGGTGCCCTGGGCCCAGGCTTTGCCGGAGCCTCCGGAGCCGTGGACCCCTCTGCCAGGTGGGGCTCCCGGGGGCCGAGCTGTGCCCTGCCCCCTGGTGTCACACACTTTCTTCTAATTCCCACGCCACCTGCATCTACATCATTCTTTTCCTCCCCCTCTTTCTTCATCCTGATGCATTCAACAACCGTTTTTGAGTGACCAGTCTGTGTGGGACATCAGTGCGATAGGACAGACTTGGCCCCTGGTGTCATGGATGGAGCTGCCCCCAAAGCTTCACCAGGGACAGTGAGGGGAGCATAGCTGAGAGTCCTTGGGAGGAGGTGTGAGCCACGCTGGACAGCACGGGTGGCAGAGCAGAAGGGTGGTTGCTCCGGGCAGAGGAAGGACTTATGCAAAGGCCCTGGGGTGAGCTCAGGTCAGCCCTCAGGGAGCAGGTGGGAGGACGAAGCCAGCAGGCGCACCTTCTTCAGAGCCTCTGCGGGTACAGGGGTACCTGGGCTTCGTCACTAGGACAGCAGGAGACCCCCATGGGCTTAAGGAAGTGGGGGGTGGGGCGGATCTTTGACATTTTAAAGTTCATTTTGCAAAGGTGACATGGATCATGTGCAGAATCCCAAATGGCAACAGGCGAGAGGTTCTCCTGACCTGTGGCCGCCCCGTTCCGATGCCTCAGCCTGGCCCCTAGGGCCTCTGCTCACCTTCTCCAAGGGTCTCTGCCAGAGACTGGCTAGTCATTTCTAAGTACGACTGTGTGGACGTGTACTCTGCTCCCTGTCTGTGCCTCACTTTTCTGCTCCCCGTATCTGTGGATGTGCTTGCCTTTGTATCGGTGAAGTCATGTTCAGGGTGTCAGAGGCCACCTCAGGACCCACCCCAAGCTCCATGATGGCCCCGTAGTGGGTGAATGGGAGTGTATTTGGCCCAACCTGAGGGGACGGAGACGCGGCCCGGTTCAGTCTGTTTCTGAGTGTCCACATATTACTGGTCTGTGTGACTGTGAGTCCTGTCCAGGGTTCTAACCCCAGCCAGGACATGCAAGCAGATGCACAAGGACCCTGTGGAGGCCCTTGGGGGCACTTTCCACATCTGCCATGGAGCAAGAGATGGAGAGAAACAGGACACATGCAAACAAGTTATGAACCTCTTCATCACGCCAGGGGCTCTGGGCTAAGTGCCCTTTGTAACCGCTTTCTGTTAATTGCAAAACTTTTGTTTCTAAACAAAAGGACAGGTGCAGCCACTTCGGGAAACAGTTACCATGTGACCCAGTAATTCACTCCTTAATATATACTCAGGAGAAAAGAAACATATGTCTACACAGAAACTTGAACATGGATGGTTTTAACAGCATAATTCACAACAGCTGAAAAGCAGACATAGTCCAAATGTCCATGACTGAGGTAGGATAAGCAGGCTGGTGTGGCCCAGCGTGGAATATTACTTGGCCAGCAGATGGAATGGGGTACTAATACCTGCTACAATGTGATGACCCTCGAAGACGTAGTGCTCGGTGAGGCAGCTGGCCATGAAAGGCCACACACTACGTGATTCGTGCTCATGAAACATGGGAGGCCGGCAGGGACAGAGCAGGCCAGCGGCTGCGAGGCCTGGAGGTCGGGAGGTGGGGGTGATGGCAAAGGGTAGGGGTTTCTTCTTGAGATGATGAGAGGGTACTGAAATTGACCGGTGTGGTTGCACACATTCGTGGATGTATGCAGCCCACTGACCTGTGCCCTCTTTAAAAAATGACATTGTTTTCAGTCCCATTTCCCAGGTGAATCACTGGTGGCTCAGACAGGATGGTGACTTGCTCAAGCCAGCACAGCCTGGCCTGGGTGATTGTTCCCCAGCAGGAGGGACGGGGGTGCAGCTGTGCAGCATGTCCTAGGTCAGGTGGCTGTGGAACCAGAGAAGCAGGTGGGGTCTGCATGGGGTCAGAGCCCTGCCGGGCCGCCTCCTGCACCATCCACCCCACCAGCTCCAGTCGAGAACCATGGTCTGTGGATGCATGTGTCTCCTTGAGACTGAGTCCTGGCCACCTCCATAGCCGGGGGCTAGCACCAGGCTGGGGCCCAGACTGATGGCCAATACAACCTGGAAAGAGAATAAGCAGGTGAGTGCCAGGGTATCCATACAGTTCACCACCTGAATGGGGACACCGCTGACAAGGGACACTGTCACTCACCAGGCTGGGGTGGCTGCTGACAGCCACGACTGTGCTGAGGAAAGCCGGGAGTGTGGTCACCAGGGAGTGAAAGGGAGGCTTAGTCGGGGACTTGGGGGCTTGGCCTCCAGCAGTCTGAGAGGGCTTCCTGGTAGAGGAGTTGCTCGATCTTTGCTCCCTGGGTAAGCAGTCACCAACATCCAGGTAAGAGGAAGCAGAGAGAAGAGACATGACCCTGGGCAGGTTACTTGCCCCCACGCCTTTCGCGTTGGCCCTGTGCAGAGCCCCTTAGAGGGAGGTGTGGAGATATACCCTGAGCGTGTGGGCTCTGCCCTGGGGGACAGTGCAGGTCTGAGGAGGGATGTAAGTGTTTCCCTACCCCTGCCTTGGGGTTATGACTGATTAACTTAGCCATTGGGGTTTATCAGAAATGGTTTAGAAAAGATATTTCACTTCCTTCCATTTAGAAAACATTTGCACTAATACCCGGAGGACTATGGAGGGCACACAGGGCTGTGCTGGACTGTGGGGGGCACACAGGGCTGTGCTGGATTTGCCAGCAGCAAGTCTATGTGAGGAAAGAGTCCTGCATGTGGAAGCGTGTGGATGTGTGCATGTATGTGGGTAGGTAGGTGTGGGGTAAATGTACATGCGTGCACTCATGTGCATGTGTATAGATGTGTGTCTGTGTGTGTGCATATATATGTGCATGGGTACATATGTGAGCTGTGCACACATGTGCACATATATGAAGCATGCATACTGTGTAGGAGCATAAGTATATGCGTGAATGTGTGTACGTGTGTGTGAAATAGAAAGTCCCTGAACACCCGAACTCCTCCTTCTTCCCTGGAACCCTCTCCCTGATCTTTCCAGGCCCTCACACACATCCTGTCAGCAGCCACAGCCTCTGTGTGCACATGGCCCTCCAAAGAGGCGGAATGTCCACATCTGGCATCTCAGGGAGCCTCAAGCCATCCTCCCTGTCAGGCTAGGTCACTGTTATTCCCTCCACCAATTTTATGGAGAAGAAAGCCAGGGCCCAGAGAGGACAGATCACTGATGTCCCATGGTGGCAGGTGGCAGGTGGGCCAGGAGCCAGCAGACCTCGGGCACCTGGGCTGTGCCCCACCCCACCCCCCTCACTCTCACAGGTGTGGGGACTTGCCATGGCCCTGGCGCACCTCACAACCAGAGGCCAAAGTGGCTCTTGTGGGAAGGGCTCCCCTGCCCCCAATGCCCCTGCAGCCCACAGCATTCCCGGGCTGCCGTCCAGCAGGTCCCGCAGACCCTTTGAAGTTGGCCCTTGAAATCTGATGAGGCCCCACCCACCTCTCCCTGAATCTCCCTTCCAGGTCCCAGCGCCGGTCCCCTTGCCAGGCCTTCAGGAAACAGCCTGCACCCCCACGGCGACATTCCCAGGCCCGTGAGCCCCTGGGACCGCTGGAGGCCAGAGTTGGCAGAAGCCAGCTGCAGACGCTCTGTGTGCAGGGCCGCTGGCTAGGAGCACACCACGGGCAGGTCTGGTCTGCCCTCACCACTGGCAAGCCCGTCTGCTACCTCGCCAACCTGGCTCCTGGCCCTGGCCCCGGCCTGGCCTGCCCCAGGGTCCTGGGTGAGACGTGTCCGTCCTCACGTGAGGAGAGCCCTCTGTGGCACTGGGCTCTGTGGGAACGCTCTCCCCAGTTCCTTTCCAAAAGCACCTCTAGACCCTGCCTCTCTGCCCGCCTTGCAGGCTGTGCCTTTTCGCTCGTCCATCTTCTGCCTGCCCCTCACCCAGGGCAGCTCCTTGGGGCTCCATCCCAGTCCCTCTCCTCTCATCGCCCCACTCAGCTGGGATCCCCTTACCTCCTCCCAAGACTATCTCCCTTCTAG
The DNA here is from genome assembly GCA_032199065.1 of Smutsia gigantea. Taxonomy (NCBI): domain Eukaryota; kingdom Metazoa; phylum Chordata; class Mammalia; order Pholidota; family Manidae; genus Smutsia; species Smutsia gigantea. Next base: position 22,487 of record JAVSCE010016334.1, read on the forward strand.
ACACCTCTGTGAGCTCCAGCTGACCCCAGCTGAATGGCTGTGCAGATTCATCAGGTCAAAAACAGAATTCAACACCTTCTCCCTGACCCTCCAGACCTGCCCCTTCCCCAAACCTCCCAGATGGCACGACCAGCCCCACCTTGTCGCCTTCCACAGACTCAGCGCACACCTGCCACCTCCATCTAATCGGTGACGAGTCCTGGGGCTCCCTCCCGACTTCGAGAGCTCTTGCTCCCGCCTCTTTCTCCATATCCATGGCAACAGCCACCTGCACGGCCTTCCTGCACCCATCTGGCCTCCTGCAATCCATTCTCCAGGCATTGCGGCTTCTGGTTATGACAGAGAACTTTGTAGTAGAATGATACTCTAAATGAGAACAACCAGTAAGACCATTTAAAAAATATGTTGGCAAGATGAGAGTGTTCCCCAGGCCACTAGGACTTGAGATGGCAAGACCTCAGAGAGACACAGAGACTTTTCCCACACAGCTCTCCCCGTGAGACATGTGCCAAGTCTTTAAGGTGCTCAAGGGAAAAGAAACCAAGAAGACAGCTCTGAAAATCAGAGTGAAGTTTTAGCATCACCATCCTGAAGAGATAGAATGTGGCTTCCAAGGTCCACCAAAGCACACGAGTCCCAGAAAACACAGCAAGCTTTCATTTGGGAACCCAGGAGGGACACAGTCTGTAAGGGGGTCAGCCTGAGGGAAAAGCAAAAACTGCGATCCAGTCTCAAGTTGGCTCATGCCCTGACTGGGTTAAAGTCATTTGCTTCCCTCTCTGCTCGCCAATCAGAAGACAAAGAAAAACCTTTCCTGGTGGAATATAACACCATCCAGAACCTCTGCGATTTGTTATTCACAATGCCTCACACTTGGTTCAAAGTTATCAAGCAAAATGAGAAGCAGGGTCAAGATAAAAAAAAAAATAGACAATAAAAACAGACTCCTGGGTGACCCGGACATTGCAGTTATAGACTCACAATGTGAAATAACTGATTAATATATTCTAGAAAATTGATGACAACCTAGGGAATTTTAGCACAGAGAAAGAATCTATAAAGACTATATTCAATAGAATTTGAAGAACTGAACAGTCTAAACCCTGGAATTATTAATTCAGGTTCACCAGCCTAATGGGCAGAGCAGAAGGGAGGGCTAATGAATTGGAAGCCGGGAAGGAGACGATATCCAGACTATGACTAGGAGATCAAAAAAGGGTGGAAATGACAGACAAGAGCAAAACAAACAAACAAACAAATCCACAGGGGGCAGGATGGAGGGGTCAAACACAAGTGTACTTGGAGTCCTAGACGAGGAAGAGAGGGAGAAGCAGTAAGATGGCAAGAAGTAATGGCTGGGAATTTTGGGAGAAAAACAGAAGAAAAATACCAACTTCTGATTCAAGAAGCACTGAAAACTCTAAGAAGAATAAATACAAGGAAAGGCACACATAAGCAGGAAAGCTGCTGATAGGAAAAAACAGAGAAAATATTAAGGGCAGCCAGGGAAAAAAGGCGCAGCACCTTCGGAGGAAGAGCGAAGGGCGGACCGCTGCCTTCTCATGGCGCTCACACACACGTTATGTTCAAAGTGATGGCGGGGAAGCCCTGTGAACTCAGATCCCATGCTTAGCAACAGGCCCTGCCCAGGGGAGGTAAGACAGCTGTTTCCTAATAAACCGATTTCAGAGAATCCACTGTTAGCAGACTGGCACTGGAAGAAACAATACAGAGAGGTCTTCAGGCAGGAGAGAACACAGAAATACAGAAATGAATGGAAAGCAACAGAAAAGTTAAGTATGTGAACAAATCTAAATGAATACAGATTTTACAAGCAATAATCATGAAAAAATATGTAGAACTAAAATGAAATACAGAAATAACACACAAGATAGGAAAAGGATGAACGGAGTTAACACGTCCTTTGAGCATGTCCTCGTATCGTCTGGCAGGGGTAAAAGTATTTGTTTGGATTTGAATTTAATAAATCAAGAACACATTGGTCTCTGGGATAACTAATAAGGTAGGATAGGGGAAAATTTGACCTAAAATTCTTTATTAATCTAAAAGAAGACAATAAAGAAGAGAAAAAAGAACATAAAATAGATGACACAAACAGAAGCAAATATAAAGAGGTAACTATAAATACTTCAATATGTGAATTGACTAATAAGCCAAAGATGAAGATTGTCAGACAATATTCAACATCTATGCGACACAGAAAAGACTCGTCTGAAATATAAAGATACAGAAAGGTTTAAAGTATTGGAAAATACATACTGTAAAACACTAGCCCCCTAAGCAGGTATAGCTATATTGGTATCATATGGGATAGTCTTTAGGACAAGATTTGTTCCTAAAGATACATGCATAATGATTGAAACGTCATCCACCAGGCATCATTTGTGTGCATAATAATACAGCTTGAAAATACAATGGGCAAAAATTGAGAGTACCAAAGGCATGTCGATTGGTCTTTATCATGGTGGGCATCTGGGACAAGCTCTGTCAAAACCTCCAGCAGACAATGTATCACTCAAAATATGGACGAGCTGTACCTCCACTTAATAAACTTGACTTGATTGACATTTGCACACTGCATCCCACAAAGACAAGATTCATGTTCTTTTCAAGTGCAGGTGGAACAGATCCTGAAATTGGCAATCCTTTCTCCTGCCACCACAGGGCTGTGAATGCACCCCACAGCCCCTCTTCTGCCTGAAGCACTCTGGACTTCCACCTTAGCAAAAGCACAAGTTCCAAGAAGAGTCTCATGACCTAGACCCATCCTGCACCCTATTCCCTGTACCCCAAACCTGCCCCCAGCTGCGGCCCAGTGGTCACTCCGGGGGCACCCCTGAGGCAGGACTCCACGGTGGAGTCAGAGCTCCAGCCCTGCAGATGGAGCTCATACGCCTTCCCCTGCCCATCTCACAAGGTCATTACATGCCAAATGATCACGGTGCCCCCTGGTCAAGGTCCTGCAACGTCTCTGCTGCCTCATTTGGAGACAAATTGTAGGTTGTGTATTGGCCCCAAGGCCCTGCACAAGACAGCCCCAGTCCCCTGTGACCCCATCTGTGCTTGACCCCTCACTCCCTCACGTCAGGCCGCTGCATCAGTGTTCCGAGAACACGCCAGCACATCCTCCTCCCGGAAATCTGCCCCAGTTGCTGCTTCTACCTGCAACACTCCAACCGGGCACCTCCTTTGACCACTCAATGTCTGGGCTCAGCATGACCCCATTTCTGCACTGCAGCTTGGCCCCCCAACCCCGACCCTCCCACTCCTTTTCCCTCAGCCACCCCCCTCCACCATGTCTACAGCCCCTGTGGCCATTAGGCACCCGTGTCCACGCGGCCACACCTCGTGTCCCTCCTCTCCAATGTGCCTGTGAGCTGGCTCATCCTTGGCACCCAGCAGGGGCCCAGTGGATGGGCTGGCCTAGAGCCTCTGGGAACTGTGAGAGATGCCAGAGGCCATCACCCTCATGGCAAGCACTGTCCAGAAGCCCTCCCACCCCCCACTTTTCTTTAAGCAGAGGCATGAGGATATTGACTTCTGGGCTATTCTCTCTCTCAGTGTCTCGCCATCACCACCTGTACCTCAACCTTAATCACAAACAGTGCCCTCCAGGAAGACCCGGGACTGCAGAGATCACCCCCTCCAACAGTTCATTTTACAAACATTCACACTTGTCCCAAGGAGGGGACCTGTCTGCCCAGGGTCCTCAGGTGTCCCACCTAGCACCTGTGAGCCATCCTGGCCACCCCAATTCCACCACTCTCAGGGTGGGGACAGGCCAGGGTATGGTGCTCAGGTGTCCCAGGTGAAGGACAGAGCTGGCAACTGGGCCAGGACTCCAGAATCCTGGCGACTCGGGGAAGTCACAGTGGGCAGGGGACAGGTGAGTCTCCCAAGGCACATGCAGAGCGCTCATGCCTAAGACAAGCTGCTGGGTAAACAGATGCGGGCGTGGCTGGGACAGTCTTGCCCCTTCTGGTGAGATCAGACAGGGTACCTGGGAGAGGGGAGGAGGGCCCTAAGCTCTGCGGACACCTGGCAGGCCCCCACCTGTTTACATGCTCTCCAGATGCGGCAGTGGGTGGGGGTAGGGCAATCCCCACTTTACAGCTCAGGAAATGGAGGCCCAGGGAGGCCAAGGAGTTGACCTGGCCACACAGCCTGTCGAGACGGAGCAGGAAAGTGGGCCCAGCAATGTTTAACTCTGAGATCACCCTCTTCTGCTGCACCCACCAGCTGAGGGCCCACCAGGCATCCCACCTTTCCCCACGCCTCCAGCCTCACTCTGCTCTGTGCCCAAGTGAACTCTCTTGCTCCCTGCTCCCAGCAGGCCCTTTGTCTGGGCACCCAACCTTCAGGGTGTGCGTCCTCCTTCCTCGTCTGCTTCATTCTTAACCCCAACCTTTAAGGCTCAGATCACCTGCCCAGGACACTGACCCCAAGGACGGGCCAGGGGACTCGCACGCCGTCCCCAGCAGAGCACAGCCCTGGGACTGTCTGCCCATCTGTCCCAGCACTTGACTCCTTTTGGGTGGGGGCCTGTCAGCCAGCCCTGTCTAAGCACCAGCACACAGTAGGTCCTAGGAACACCTTGGAAGTGAAGAGTCTTATAATTCAATTTCTTTCCACAGTTCATGTACAGACGAACCCAGCCATGTGCATCTTAACTATTCACATATGAGCATACACACACACACACACACACACACACACACACACACACACACACACACACACACACGTATAAACGAACCCAGCCATGTGCATCTTAACCTGTTCACATATGAGCCCACACACACACACACACATTTTCTTTTCCAGTGAAATCAGCTGAGGTTGTTCTTTGGTTTTTGTCCTTGTTCTGGGCATGAGATGGAACCTGTTCCCTCAAACCTTAGGCGCTGCCAAGAATATTTTCCTTCGGCACTTTGGGGAGTTGGTTCAGAGGACAGAGCTGTGCTGGCCCCCCGTCTCTGAGCTCACACTCGAGGAGCCCGGATGGGGAGAAGGGCTCGCCCAGGGCCACACGAATGGTCAGAAACGAGTCAGGATTGGAAACTGGCCCAGCTCTTCCTAACAACCAGCACCCTCTCCCTGATGTCTGCACTCAAGAAGACTTAAGTAATTATTGGAATGGGAAAATGAATAATCTCTTAATGAAGGGAATTTCCCATGTTAATGTGTTTTAAGCAGAGAAATTATGGAATATGCTGAGAGTAAAGCCTAGGAAGATATTAGAAGAAAGGAACATCAATAAACTAAAACCTCCCCTTACAACACAGAAAGGAACTCCAAGGGCTTGGGGGAAAGTGCGCCACACAGTGGACACGTGGAGGAATGCAGACCAGAGGCTGAACAAAATGTGTGTGAAGTAACACGTGTCCTGGCAGAGGACTTTGAAAACAGAAAAATAGAAAACTCTGCCATAGAATCCGTCCACTTTTTTCTCTTTAATTCTCTCTTGCTGTTGCTCTATTTTTTTCTGTGTATGTTGTAGAGAGAGACCACACAGACTCACCAAAGAATGGAGTTCAGAGACAGATGAAGATGGAGACAGAGATGGAGAGAAAGACGGAGAGATGGGCAGAGAGGAGTTCTGCTGGGGCCCCACAGCTAGAGAGCAGTCTCCTCTGCCCTCACACACCCCAGAAAGTTTGCGCACAGCGGGGAGAGAAGAGGTTCTGTCATTTCCCCTCCCCATTGGACTCTGGCTCCACTACAAAAAAGGCCTGTGGCCCTGGGCCCCCCACTTTGTCTCTCTGAGCCTCAGTTTCCTCCTCAGTGAAATGGGTGCCAGCATCTCCACCTGCAGGCTTTTCATGAGACACAGATGGGGCAGCACTTGACGGTGCCCTGCAGCGCGTGGGACATGCATGTGGCCACGCCACGTCATTTTAGTGAGGGCAGTCTTCCAATCATGAGGCCATTCCAGAATCTTCTAGGTGAATTCCCTCTGGGATAAACACTTAAGTTATTGCTAGTGGTTGTTTTAAAAAAATAACCAGTGACTTGTCTGCAGTGGTGGCCACCTAAATCTACACATATGATAAGACTGCACATAACGAAACACGCATACATACAGGTCACCAGGCGAAGCTGGTGGACTCTGGGTAAGGTGGGTGGGTTGTGTCCATGCCAATTTCCTCGTGGGTTTTGGGCTCTGATACTGCACGCTGTCACCATTGGGTGTAACTAGGTGGAGGGCACACATGATCTCTCTGTATTATTTCTTACAACTACATGTGAATCTATAATCGTCTCAGAATGAAAGTTAAAATGCCATGATAAACATCCATGCCTGGCTCTCAGTCCACATCTCTGCTTTTGTTTACAAAAGAATTTCTGTATTTACAGGCAGAACTCTCAAACACATCCGGATGCACCTGACCAAATCACGGCTGGACAAGGTTCCCTCCTCCACCTCCCTGTTTCCATCACCCCCCTTCTCCATCACCCCCCTTCTCCATCGCCTCCCCGTCTCTCTCATCGCCCTATCACCTCCCCTTCTCCATCATCTGCCCTGCCCCATCATCCCCCCTTTTGTGTCCTCTCCTCTTCTCCATCGCCTCCTCTTCTCCACCACCCCCTTCTCCCTTTCCCCTGCAGGCTCCTTCTCCTCTGCTCACTGACTCTGCTGCTCTTCGGGGCTCTCTTCTGGCTCTCTTACTTCCTCACCTTGTGTCCTGTCCAGGGGATCCATCATTGCTGATGACTCAACCGCCACTTCACTGGCCCCAAGCTGGTGTCTCGGTCCAGATGCCAGGACACCACTGCCTGGGGGTACACGTAAGGAAGTTCCCAGGGCTCTGCACACTCCCTCCTGGCCCAGTCCCCTCCCCACAGCCAGCCGGCTGTGAGGCCCACTCCCCCTTTGGGGCTGCCTCTCTGTCACTGCACACGGCCCTGTGCCCACTCACCCCCCCACCCAAAGACTGGGCCAGAGGCCAGTCAGCTCCTGGAGCAGCTTGTCAGACCAGCGCAGGGTGAGAAACTTGGGGACGCTGATGTAAACAATGCAAAGCCATCAAGTCCCAGCCTCCCGTGTACGGTGCAGGACACCGGCCCAGATCAAGGCCGTGGCCTGACCAAGTTCACCCCAGAGTGAGGCCCAGACTGAGGTGCCCACACCCAGATCCAGGGCGCCTGCCAGCAATGAGTTTGGCTGGCTGCTTTATCGCCGGGGGAGGAGGGGAGGAGGTCATAGGTAAAGCGGGAGCTGTTTGATCAGAGATGATGTTTTCCATTTCTGGTCTCACTCCTTAGCCCATTGTATTCGCACAGAGACTTTCTCTTCTCCCAGCTCTTTCTGTGTGTGAGACCATGCCTTTGCTGTCACCAATGATACTAGTAATTCATTCAATTAGGGTCATTAATGGGAAAAGCAGCACCACCTTCAATGGAGCTACGCCCTGCCCATCCCTGGTGGGTTGCTCTGCCCTCTGGAAGGCTCCCGTGTGCCTGAGGGGTAGTGGGTGCCTGGCCAAGGCCCCACAGCTGGGAGGAGGTGACGAGGACCCAGACCCAGCCTCTGCCTCCAGGGTCCATGCCACTCTGTCCCCCAGAAAGACCCTCCCTTGGAGTTAGAGCATGGGGAGCTTCTCTTGTTGATGAGCCGTGCAGAACTCACTGGTCAGGAAAAGAGAGTCCCCAGCCTGCCCCCCAGGCTTACAGTCAGAGGGGGAATCATGCCCTTTCACAGGTAGTTCAAGCAGGACAGGGCTCAGCTCCCCGCAGATGTGCTCTATGTAGCAACTCCCTAAAAAGCAGATCGGGAGCTGGGTGCCTTCCATCGAGCCACAGGAGACACACTTACTGAGGAGCCTTGGGCTCCGTCTGGAGTCACAGCACCTGACGGGCGTGCCCGCCACATCTCCATGGAGCAGCTAGAACCCCGCTGTGACGTGTGTGCAGACAGCCCAACCTCAAAGCCGCCCAGAGCCCCGGTGCCCCGACACCCACCTCCCAGCCTCCCCTTGCACCTTCGCGGGTCATCCTCAGCAGCGACCCAGCGGCGTAACTGTTTCCCGTGGGCAGAGCCCCAGAAGCCGCAGCCCGGAGAGTACCACGACTGGCAGAAGGGCTGGAAGCTGCTAGAACCGTCTTTCTCAAATGCTCTCAGCTCTCGGTCTTTCCACCCACCCGGCGAAACCACGCGGCCTCTTACACCTGGGCCCTGACTTTCCCCTCCCACCAGGCTCTGTCCTGAATTCTCAGTCCTTCCCCTGAATGAGCCCGCTGCCCTGAACAGACACCCAGGAAGCCTGCCTGGCTCCCGCCTCAGCATCTCAGCCCCTCACCGCCCTCTGTCTTCTGAGAACGGAGTGCTCGCGCGTCCCTGATGCGCTCCCTGCAGCGCCTGGCAGCCGGTCCTCCCGGCGCTCATGGCTCTGTGCTCAGACTGGTGTCCTGACTGTGTGTCCCCACTCACTCCAGGACCCAGGACAGGAAGTGGGTCTCCACCACTGATGGGGGCCCATCGTGACGGCCCCCCCAAGTGTGGCTGCGAGGTCCCCAGCACCGTGCAGCCGGGGGCAACTGCAGTGTGCACCCCAGGCCCCAGCAGGCTGCACTGAGCCGTGAGTCAGGGCCAGCGCCGCAGCACAGCAGCCCCCACAGGGCCGGCTCCTTGAGGCAGCTGGAAGGATGCCCCGCACAGGTCTGTGTCCTCACCCCAGAACCCAGAGATGTGGCCTGATTCGATAAAAGAGTCTTAAATTTGGGACTGCATTCAGGGAAGAGCATTCTGGAGTGTCCAGATGGGGACAGGTCCAGTGACAGGTGTCCTAACAGGGAGGCAGGGGGAGATTTGGCCACATGCAGAGCAGACGGTGCATGAAGAGGGAGGAGAGGTTGGATAGACATGGCTGCAGACCCAGGAGCCCCTGGGTCCCCACAGCAGAAAGGACCCTCCACTGTGACCTCAGAGGGCATGGCTCTGCCCACACCTGCTCTCAGACTCCGGGCCCCCAGACTGAGAGAACACGCCGCTGTTGGTGACCACTGTAGGGGCTCGTCAGCCTCAGGTCACCAGCCCTCCCCTCCCCTGGAGCGCCGAGCGCAGAGAAGCACCTGGCATGTCAGGGCGGGGCCTGGTGTGGGCTGCTCCAGGCCCTGCTGGCGGGGGGCGGGAGGCAGGAGGCCCCAACGGCCTAGGGTAACTAACCCAGCCCCCTCACGGCTGTGCGCATAGGGCTGAGCCCCTCCTGGACATTTTCTCTTTGATTTCTCAACGACCCTACGAGGCACAGGGGGTTGTCATCCCCATTTTGAAGGTGGGAGGGCTGAAGCTGGAGGGGATGTGGCTCATCCCGTTGGCCCTGTGGACCTCGCCTCAGGGTGAGCTCTTATCACGGCACCACATGGCTTCATGGACCGTCCCTACCTGGCCGCTCCACCCGCCCAGCTGGCCTGCCGGGCCAGGTCATAGCATGGGACCAGAACCAGCTCAGGGATCTGGGCAGACCTGGGCAGGACCATGATGGGAGGGCCACTGTCTCCCGTGCCAGGGACACGGGTCTCCAGTGACTGCAACTGGGTGGCGTGAGCGAAGCCCCTGGGCCACCTGCAGGGACCCTGTAACTACTGGCCCCAGTGCACCAAGAGGCTTTTTGCAGCTGGAAGTAGTGTGGGAGGTGGGGCTCCCCATACCCGGCTTCCTGGATGGACCTCTGTTCATCTTTGCAGGCCTTCACTGCCCTCAGGGAGGGTGGAGGGGCCGGACATCCTGCCCAGGACCCCAGTGGAGGGTCATGTAGGAAGCCAGCCACAGGGCCTAGCCCCCAGGCAGACCCCAGGGAAGCCCCTCCTTGCCCCTCCCCTGCACTCCCCAATGGCCTTTGGCACCTGGAGGAGGCAAGCCCTCTGCTCTGCCTGGGCCAGAGCCCAGCCCCTGGGCAGCCATGTGGGGACCATCACCTCTGCCTTCGCAGCAGAGGCCTTCTCTGCGAACTCGGTGAGTCCCATCCCCTCCCGCAGCTGCCTCTGTGGAAGGGGCCAGGTGAGCTCACGGTGCCCTCACCTCTCCTTCCCAAAAGCCAACCGAGGCATAAGCAAGGGCTGGCATGCTGGGGCTTTGCTGGGAAGCCCTCCACCCCAGCCCACTGCTCCAGGGCTGTCTGGAGCTTCTGAGGCTGACGTGAAGGCCGGGGAACAGGGTGCACACCCCCACCCTCTAGGCCTCCAGGTCCTCTTGGTGATGGCTGGCCACCCCCATCCAGGACCTTATATGAGGCTATTTCGGGTCCTGTTAGGGCCCTGGATTCTCAGACCCAACATACCCTTCCCAGTTCTGAGCCTCTGTTTCCCCAGATGTAGCAGAGAGATTACCACCTGCCTCTGAGGGCTCCTTGGGGAATTAAAGGAGATCAGAGCAGTCTCTAAACTGGCTTGGTGGTCAGCTCCCTGAGGGAGCGTGAGGAATACGGACCCCTGGACCTAGAGCGGGGCGAGTCCAGTTGCCGCCAGTGGGAGACGGGAGAGGATGCACATCGAACCCAGCTCAGCCGTGGGGCCTCCCTCACTCAGCAGGGCTCCCTTCTGCTGGTTCCAGTATGTGCACACCACGCTTACCCTACGTGCACTGAACGACAGGCTTGGCCTCAGTGGCCTCCCCAGGCCTTGCCAGCCAGAGGTCGCTCCCTGCTCTCCAGAATGGGAAAGTCCTCCACTCAAGGCAGGAGGTTCTGGCCCACTGTGTGACCTTGGGCAGGTCACTGCTCCTCCCTGGGAGTGTTGGGACTAGCTGAAATGCTCAGGGTAGATTTGCTGGTTGCGATTTGGCCAGCCGGGAGGGAGGGTGGGTACCCTTTGTTCTAAGGCAGGGGTGAGCAAACTACAACCTATGGCCCAAATCCTGCCTGTCACCTGTTTTCAGAAAGTTTTATTGGTACTCAGCCACACCCATGTGTTCACACATCGTCTGTAGCTGCATGGTTGAGTCAGAGACCAAATGGCACCCAAAGCCGAAAATATTCACCGTCTGGCCCTTCACAGAAACAGTCTCTGACCGCTGCTCTAAGGTCTTGGCCATCCCATCCAGAAGGGCTTTGTGACTAAGTCCTAGATAGTGAGAGATGGGGCAGCTGGGAATGTTTTCCCTCCTGCTCAGTGAAAGGGAAAAACCCTTTGGCCACTGCAATTGTCACCCATGCTTCCTGTTTGGTCACCATGATGTGTCAAGGAGATGGATGGAGCAGGAGCAGCCATTCTGGGAACATGAGGAGAGACATAGTGGATGCGCTTGGCCTGCAGAAGTGGAAAGGTCTGAGGGACTGATCCCCATGACAGCACAGAAAGGACTAGCCCAGCCGAGCCCAGCCGAGCCCAGCCGCCTGAGCCTACCCACCTGACTGACCTGCAGAATGTGTCCTGTAATTCACTACACATTGTTAGGGGGTACACGCTTCCTGAATATGTGTTGCTTAAGGTCCTTTACTTCACTCTCTGCGGCTGACTTCGCAACTGCTCCCCAGGAGAGAAGAGGCGGCCTTTATCCCCACTTTGCAGCTGAACACACTGAGGCCCAGGGTGATTGCGCTGGTCTGCGAACAGACTCTCTTCCGTAGTGCTCCGTGCACACGGTGCTGCAGGAGATGGTGTCACTGATGCTGCCACACCAGAACCCCACAGATTAGGGGCTTAAACAACAGAAACTTACTTCTCACAGTGCTGGAAGCTGCAAGTGGAAGATCAGGTGCTGGCTAATGGGGGTCCTGGGAAGGCCAACACCACCTTCTCCCTGTAACCCCACCTTCTCCCTGGGCCCCACCTTCTCCCTGTACCCCCACCTTTTCCCTGTGCCCCCATCTTCTCCCTGGGCCCCCACCTTCTCCCTGGGCCCTCACATGGCAGGGAGAGAACTCGGGTGTCTCTTCCTATAATGGCACTTATTCTATCATGTGGGCCCCCCTCATGACCTCACCTACATCTAATTACCTCTAAAAGCCTCCACCTCCAAATACCACCCTAATAAGAGTTAGGGCTTCAACATATGAATTTTGGGGACACAGTGATGCAGTGGACACAGAGGTGAGCACGGGAGACAAGGGCCCTCATCCATGACCTTACATCTTGGGGACTTCCTGCGAAAAGAAAGCAGTCTGACCAGGAACCCAGACCTGTTTCCACGTCTTCTTATGACACTGAATTGTCACCTCACATGGCTCTCAGATCCATTACTTTGGTGCTGGAAGGGGAGTAGGGCAAGGCTTGCTTTCCCCCTCATAGATGAGAATATTTTAGCTTCTTCCTTAGAGCTAAAACCATCCACTCAGCTACTCATCTATTCACCCATCCATCCATCCACCCCACCCTTCCACCATCCATCCATCCATCCACCCATCCACTTATCCATCCATCCACCTATTTATTCATCCATCTATCCATCCACCCACCCATCCATCCATCCACCCACCCATCAATCCGCCCATCCATCCTCCATCCATCCATTCATTCATCCACCTTCTTATTCATCTATCTACCCATTCATTCATCTATGGATTTATTCAACAAAGATTCCGTGAACAACCATCAGGGTCAACACCCTCTCCTTCCTTTACCACATTAGTGCCCACCCTCAGAATCTCCATTTGCTGCTCTTTAAAAACTCTCAGAGGGACTTCCGGGAAGATGGTGGTGTGAGCAGGGCGGCAGAAATCTCCTCCCAACACTATATTTATCAACGAAAACACAGAAAATACATCTATTCCTAAAAGAGAGACGAGAATACACAGGAAAGGGCACAGCGTGCAGCTACACCCGAGAGCACTCGGCACCCCAAAGGCGGGTAAGATACGGAGCCGCGACCCGGCGGGACCCGAGCCCTCCCCCACCCCAGCGCACCGGCGACAGGAGAGGATTCAGAGCCGGGAGGGAGAGGAAGTGCACCCCGCGAAGTAGCCAGCCCCGGTGATCTGCGCGGGGAGCGCTGACCCACATTGCGCAGTGCAGCGGAGGTGGAGAGACAGAGGGGCAGGATCTGAGCGGGGAACGCGCCAGGGGGCTTGCAGCCGGCTCCCGGGAAGGAAAAAAAAAAGTGCGCGCTTTCCTCAGCGGTCTTAAAGAGACAGGAGCCCAGCGGAGGAGCCAGATCGCCCCAGCACACCCAGCCCAGCAGGCTGGGAGTCCTGGGGAGTTTCAGACGCCTTAGCTGGCGACTGAGGAAGCGTAGCCATACTTAACACTTCTCACTGAGATCAACAGCCTCCTATTCGTTCCCACCCCTGCCAGAGCGATAAAGGGCCCTGCGGAGCGGCACAGTCACAGCTGTGGAATAGTGGGGCAATAGCGCCACCTAGAGCATTCCCACAGAATCTACGTCCGGTGGGCATTTTTTTGTTTTGTTTTGTTTTGTTTTTTGTTTTTGTTTTTCTTTTCTTTCTTTTTTTTTTTTTTTCTTTCTTTCTTTTTTTCTTTTTTTCTCTTTTTTTTTCTTCTCTTTTTAAAGTCTTAAAGAGCCCAGCTGACATACGTGGCAACTATCAGTGACCAAATTATACAGCCATGAAAAGACAGAGGAATATGGTTCAGACCAAAATCAACCAGACAACCCCAGAGAGGGAGTCTGAAGGGATGGAAATGCACAGCCTGCCTGAAAAAGAATTCAGAATAAAAGTCATAACCATGCTGATGGACCTACAGAGAAATGTGCAAGAGCTGAGGGAGGAAGTGAGGGAACTGAGGAAAGACAATACAGAAATCAGACAAGCGATCGACGGGCTTAACAGCAGAATGGATGAGATGCGAGAGACTGTTAATGGAATAGAAAACAGAGAACAGGAGTACAGAGCAGCTGAGGCAGAGAGAGATAAAAGGATTTCTAGGAATGAAAGAATATTAAGAGAACTGTGTGACCAATCCAAACGGAACAATATTCGCATTATAGGAGTACCAGAGGAAGAAGAGAGAGAAAAAGGGATAGAAAGTGTCTTTGAAGAAATAATTGCTGAAAACTTTCCCTCGCTGGGGAAGGAAGTAGTCTCGCAGTCCACCGAAGCTCATAGATCTCCCAACACAAGGGACCCAAGGAAGACAACACCAAGACACATAATAATTAAGATGGCAAAGATCAAAGATAAAGACAGGGTATTAAAGGCAGCTAGAGAGAGAAAAAAGATCACCTACAAAGGAAAACCCATCAGACTATCATCAGACTTCTCAACAGAAACCTTACAGGCCAGAAGAGAATGGCATGATATATTTAACGTTATGAAACAGAAGGGCCTCGAACCAAGAATATTGTATCCAGCACGATTATCATTTAAATATGATGGAGAGATTAAACAATTTCCAGATAAACGAAAGTTAAGAGAGTTTGCCTCTCATAAACCACCACTACAGGATATCTTAAATGGACTGCTCTAGAGGGAAGCACGCCTAAGGCTAAAAAGATGTCACCAGAGAAAAAAAAAATCATAGCAAGGAAAGCAGACCATCCAAATGCCAACTAAAGGCAAAGAATAAAACACCTATTATAGAAAGAATGGAGGAGGAGGAATAAGAAGGGAGAGAAAGAAAGAAACATCAGACTGTGTTTACAATAACTTAACAAGAAAGTTAAGTTAGATTGTTAGATAGTAAAGAAGCAACCCTTGAACCCTTGGTAACCACGAATCTAAAGCCAGCAATGGCAATAAGTACATACCTATCAATAATCACCCTAAATGTAAATGGACTGAATGCACCAATCAAAAGACACAGAGTAACAGAATGGATAAAAAAGCAAGACCCATCTATATGCTGCTTACAAGAGACTCACCTCAAACCAAAGATATACACAGACTAAAAGTGAAGGGATGGAAAAAGATATTTCATGCAAACAACAAAGAGAAAAAAGCAGGTGTTGCAGTACTTATCCAGACAAAATAGACTTCAAACGAAGAAAGTAGCAAAAGATAAAGAAGGACATTACATAATGATAAAGGGGTCAATCCAACAAGAAAATCTCTCATCTCATCTCATATGCACCCAACACAGGAGCGCCAGCATATGTGAAACAAATACTAACAGAATTAAAGGAGGAAATAGACAGCAATGCATTCATTTTAGGAGACTTCAACACACCACTCACTACAAAGGACAGATCAACCAGACAGAAAATAAGTAAAGACACAGAGGCACTGAACAACACACTAGAACAGATGGACCTAACAGACAGCTACAGAACTCTACACCCAAAAGCAACAGGATACACATTCTTCTCAAGTGCACATGGAACATTTTCCAGAATAGACCACATACTAAGCCACAAAAAGAACCTCAGTAATTTCCAAAATATTGAAATCCTACCAACCAACTTCTCAGATCACCAAGGTATAAAACTAGAAATAAATTTTAGAAAGAAATCAAAAAGGCTCACAAATACATGGAGACTTAACAACACTCTCCTAATTAATCAATGGGTTAACGACCAAATCAAAACAGAAATCAAAAGAATATATGGAGACTAATGACAACAACAACAAAAAGCCACAACTTCTGTGGGACGCAGCAAAGGCAGTTATAAGAGGAAAGTATATTACAATCCAGGCCTATTTAAAGAAGGAAGAACATTCCCAAATGAATAGTCCAAAGACACAATTACTGAAATTGGAAAAAGAAGAACAAATGAGGCCCAAAGTCACCAGAAGGAGGGACATA
>JAVSCE010016335.1:0-11475 GCA_032199065.1 Smutsia gigantea
TTTTAACAGCAGCATATCTAAATAAATGTTTGCCTACGTTGCCAAGAAGAAATGGTATATCAATAGCTGGTCTTATTGTCATCAGGTAATTTGAGCAAAGCAATCTTCTTGTACTCCTGATGCAACAGTGCTTAGGAAGGAAGCTAGACTGGATTTTCCCACTAATGAGTGAAAATTTCTAAGTTTCTGAGAGATAAGGGGCTGTTAATAATCCTTGAGTGGAGCTATTCTTCATTTGTGAATGAAGAATATTGATGTGGAGAATGAAGATATTCCTGAGAATAAGAATGAGAGGATAGACAATTCCCTTCTGGGTAGGGTTGCCAGACTTAGCAAATAAAATTATGGGGCCCATGCAGTATTTGGGGCATACTTGTACTAAAACAATCATTTTGTTATCTATCTGAAGTTTACATATGACCTGGTGTCCTATATTTTATCTGATAACTCTTCTTCTGGATGATGAACAGATTAATAAACAAGTAGGGACATGAAATATTTCACAATCCTCTGGAGTCTTCAAATCTATTTAAGAAAAACCCCTCCCTGGCTTCCTTAGCTGTTCTTCATAAATTATCATTTCTTCTCAAATGTGTACTTCATCTTTCTGGATTTCTCTGGCTTCTATGGGGGATGGTGGTTAGGGAATTACATTCTGAAGAAGACATCTCCTGAGAAAAAGAACCACTATTTAAATTCCCTAGCTGGAGTGATTCTGAGAAAATAAAATAAATGGCTTAGAATGTATATGGTGAAGAAAAGAAGGAGGTGGAT
This sequence comes from Smutsia gigantea, assembly GCA_032199065.1. Classification (NCBI taxonomy): domain Eukaryota; kingdom Metazoa; phylum Chordata; class Mammalia; order Pholidota; family Manidae; genus Smutsia; species Smutsia gigantea. The sequence continues at coordinate 775 of JAVSCE010016335.1, forward strand.
GGGTAGGGAAGCTGATATATTTCTGGCTGGGAGTTCTGGTTCAACTCAAATCTTTGGACTTGGAACTTCATAGAAAGAAATCATAGAATTCCCAGGAGAGGTTTCTCACAAGGTTGGAGTCTAAGAGTGTATATGCACCCAACCTGAGCCAGAAAACTGGGGCCACCCAAAAGGCCATGAATTACACCTCCTTCCCACTCTGAGCTTGTTGAGGGCCTTGCTGCTCCTTCCAGGGGGGTGCTGGGTGGATTCAAAGACCAGGGCCTGGCCCCTTGTAGTGTGACAGCAGGAGTCCTGCAGTTTCTGATTATTCAGGGTGAATGGGACTGGGTGAATCCTGGTCAACAGAAATCTCTCTTCCTAGGGAACAAATAGGTCCATAATAAGGTTGGCTTTTCTTGATAAAGGGTAACTAAGGTATAGAACTATTTTTTTTTTTGCCATGAGTGGGAAAGCCATTTGTTTTCTTTGTAACTATTTTTTCTATCACTTTCCTTATTAATTTTTTCAGTGAATAAATGAATTCTACTCATTTTAATAGTTTAAATCACTCAGATTAAAAAAAAAGCAATGTTTTCTTCCTTTACTCCCTACTAGAGCCTGTTCCTCTGAGGTCGCAATGTTAACAACATCTTGAATATCATTTCCCTTTTTTCTCTACACTCATGCAAACATAAAACATTAGTCTATATGAGTTTGTATACATATACACATATACATGTGAAGGTATATGTATAAAATACATAACCAGTAACCAATATATTTAAAGTTTTTGAAGGGAATAGTATATGTTTTCCAAAAAGTAGGGTTATTAATTACATTAGTTACATTACTCTATAACTTCCTTTTTCACATGATATCATAAACAGTTCTCTAGCCAATAAAGATTGCACTCATTTTTAATATCTTTAAAACTTTCCATTATGTTGCTATATGAAATTTGTTCAATCAGCCCTTTATTGATGAGAGTTTAGGTTTTCTTCCTGTTTTTTTGTCATTAAAAACTGAGCTACCATTAACATTAAAAAATATCCTTATGTATATGTTTAATTCTATAGGAGAGAGTTCAAACAATGAGATTGCTCGGTCAAAGGACATGCATATTTAAATTTTTGATAGATACTGAACACTTTTCTAAAAGGCCATAGCAATTTAGACTCCTTTCCTCCACTCCTGCATCCAGCAATATGTGGAAAAGCTTATTTCCTGGCTTATTAATACAGGTTGTTTTTAATTTTTGTTAATCTGATGCATGGAAAAATGATATTTCACCTTAATTTACATATCTCTAACCATGCATGAAGCTGAGTATATTTTCATTGATTTATTTGCCTCTTGGGAATTCATCCCTCTGAATTGTCTATTCATGTTCTTTACCTGTTTTTCTATTAACTTATTTTTTCTAATTAATTTTAGATGTTCCTTGAATATTAGGAACTGTATTACTTTGTATCTGTACTGAAATTACTTTTTCCCTCCTGATCCATTATTTATCTTTAGACTCTGTGGCATTTTTTTGCCATGTGAACTTTCAAATTTTTACTTAGTTATATATTTAACTTTCTTTTTATTTATAAATGTTTTTATTATGAAAAAAATAAAAAAATTCAAAGGGTACAAAGAGGTATAGAATGAAAAGTAAAGGTATTTTTTCCCATTTTTGGAATTCTTAGGCCAGTTCCCCAATAATAATCATTGTTAATAGGTGTTTCCTTACCAATGTGAAATTTTTTATGCATATGTCAACATGTCTCTCTACCCAGAATTGCTAACATTTACTAAATACCTACTATATGCTAGGTACTGTTCTAGGCAAAATTCCTGCCTTTAGAGCTTATGTCCCAGTGGTGCAAAAAAGTAACAAACAAAAACACCAATAGATAAATAAAATAAATTCAGGTAATGATAAATTCTGTGAAGAAAACAAGGTTAGGGCACAGAAAGTAATGAGAAAGTAATGGGGAGAAGGACATTATTTTAGATAGGGTGGCTGTGGAAGGAGTCTAAAGAGGTGATATTTGATTAGAAATCTGGTAGATGTGAATATTGTACAGTCTTAAAAATTACTGTGTACTATTACCACTTAATAATAAAATAAGACTTATTCATCTATACATGTAGATTTACCTATATGGAAAATTTTTGTTTTACTATAAGATGATTAACTTCAATTTTACATGGATGCACAGTATGAAAGCCTGTCTATCTTCCTGTCTGCATCGCTTGCAGTCATGATATACATGTAGATCCATTCACTCAATCACGTGGAGGGGGATTATACACATGATCAAATCTCTTCATTAACCAAACGGGAAGTGTGGCGGTTGTCTGGAGAAGGGGCCTCACCAAGGAAGGGAGGAAGTAGATCTGTTGTAAGTACTTTAATTTGGGGGGCTCATCTTGAGGGCCTGGCTAATGTGACGTTGAGGCTGTTTATGGCTTAGTGTTCTAGTTTATTTCCAGACCCTATGAACACGTGTGTTTAAGAGGAAACTTATCTCAAGGCTGAAAGCAGCAAGTCTAGTATGTCTCCTTTCCCTCAGGTATAGCTTACCATTTTGAAAATACAGAAGCTCCTATGGTGATACAGGAGGTCAGTTTGCTAGACGGGCATCTCTGTGTTGTGGCTTTGAGATTTAAGCCTGGTTTCTGGGAAACTAGGCAATGCAGAAGTGAAAGAGATTCTGTGCCCCACATGCTTAGCCACCACTGAGCTGTCAAACACGAAGTCCATTGCCTATTTAAAGGAGAAAGGAGAAGTGTGTAAGACTGAAGTCAGGCTCGACAGTTATCTCTGGATTACTGTTGTCCGGTCCATTCTGCTCCTAATGCACTCTTCAGTGAATTGTTGAGAGCTGGTTTGCCCACCCAAATAAACAAACAAATGATTTATGGGAAGCTACTGAGTCATGCCTTGTCCCATAGCTGGCTTTTCTCTTTTCTGAGAAAGCTCAAATTTATCATTTTGGCAGGAAGTACCCACAGGGACCTATCTACACAGCAAATTCCTGCAGAGAGAGGTGGCTATGCTGTGAAATGCGTTATTCTGATTCTTCTGAATGCTCTGGTGAATGCAGATGGACCCATGGATGCTTTGGGTAATCAAGGTTCTCACATACTTTCTTAGTAACTAACTATAATCAGGTGAACAAAATGAACCATTTGGGGTTCTTGGGGCAAGGCTTTGCAGACCTGTACGACCACACCTTCAGATGAGGAAACACATTCACACCGTAAGAAATCCTGTAGGTGGAGGAGGACTTGCTGTTACCCCGATGACCAATCCTTGGTAAGCTGTTGTTTGTTTCACTTTGTTCAGTAGGTCTTGGCACAGGTGAAAAGAACAGTCACAAAGAACATTAATGGAGCATCTCTTAAATGCAGGCCTCTTCCCTAGTTTCTGATCTCTGAAGTGTGGGGGTTAAGGATACATATGGGATGATTGTGGAAACTGCAAGAGAAACAGAGGATACATATGGGGAAACATGGAAACTCAAGAGAAACAGAAACTGCGTGTGAGAGACAGAAGGCATGGTTCCTGTCTTTTTAGGAAAACTGAACAACTATGAAATAAACAAGACATATTTGAAGATCCCTAAGTGTCAAAAGATATAATGCACATTATGGACATATGCGTTTGAAAGAGTGGTTTGCTGTATAGTTTGGGACAATCTGCATGAGTCAGGATTGGTCTGGGAAGACATCCCAAGAAAGTGAAGAGTGGAGGAAGTTATTCACACAAAGAGGGTGGGTTATGTAGCCAGGCCAGAGTGTGTATAAAGTGATAATTGTTTACTGATGAGATAGGGATGGGGAAGACAGGGATATTTTCCAGTAAAAGTGATTCTAAGAGATGTTGCCTTCTACCTTTTTAGCTACTGTTCAAAGTTAGCTGTAAGACAAGGCCTTTGGTCTGATTCTAATAGGCTGTTTAGCCAGCCTGAGTGTTTCACAGGAGTAATGGTAACCCACAGTCATGGGCTCTTACTGTGCCAAGTGCTGCATATGAGTCATCTCATTTGCTCCTCGGAGGAACACTGGGTGTTAATGGGATGTTATTATCATCATCCCCACTTCATAGATAAGGAATGTTATCAGTCAGGATGCATTAAGGTATGATACATAATGAACAATCTTCAAATCTCAGTGGCCTAAAATGTACAAGCTATATGTGGTGCTTTCTATGGGGTGGCAGAGGGAGCTCTACTTGCTGGAGTCGTGCAGGGACTCAGGCTGACAAGAGATTCCATCTTGAAATATGCTTCTGTGATTGCTGGAGAAGAAAAAGGGAATCTGGTGAGCTAGCTCTTAGTTTTCCAGTGGAAGTGATACATGCATTGCTGCTAACATTTCATTTGAACAAATCAAGTCATATGGCTATGGCTAACTTCAAAGGCAGTAGAAAAGGGAAAATCTAACGTCTAAGTGGGAGGAGATGAGAAGAGTAATATCTGGGAATGGCTCTAATCACTATCTGCAAGGCACCTAAGATGCAAAGTGGGGAGGTGACTTGCCCTGGGTTTTAGGCTCGTGTGGTCCCACACCCTCTCCTCCGCAGAACCTGCATGTTGCCTTAGGTGCAAACTGAGAGGAGTCAGAGAGGATTACTGTTGGGACGACTGTCCTGAGGGTTGTGATTCATGTCTTAACTTCTTGCTCTGTTTCTGGATCACACTGACAAGAATAGAAACTTGGAAAAAAATCGTTTCATAATATACATTTGACCAAAACATAATTTCATAATATACATTTGGCCAAGTGGGAAAGGAGAGTGAAAAAGAGATTGAAAATGTAGAAGTATGTTGAAACTGTATTGAAAGATTCAACTTAGTTGTCAGAAATGTCGTGGATTTGTTGTCCTTTCGGAGGATGTTGGAAAGCAATCATTTAAAAATAACACATAGATTTTGCCACAGTTGACGTCCTTTAATCCTTAAAATGTTTGAAAAATAAGGAGGACTTTCTGCTTGCTGCTTGTTTATTTTTGGTCATCTCTGTGCCTGAATCAAAATCGCCATGAAGCGATTCAATCAAATTGCTGGGTCTAGCTAGGATAGAGGAAACCATTTATGGAGGTGAAGAGAGAGACAGAGAGAGAGGCTCTGAGGGGAGTGGGGAGAGAGAAAGGCCCACAGAGAGGAGAAAGTGCTTGGAGAGAAAGAATGGAGAGTGTGAGACGAGAGGGTGGGATCGGAGGGGTGGGGGGCAGGAGCAAGAGAGAGAATATGAAAGGAGTGGGCCCACCCACATTCATATTTTCTATTCCAAGAAACTCAAATTTCTGGGATGTAGGATCAAAAATAAAAACATCCTCTATAAAGAGGCTGTTAAATTGTCTGGCCGAGCCAAGAATTTGAGCACTTGTATGATCTTCCCCAGCTTGTTGGGATTGGCAGACGCTTCTCTGGAGCACATGGCGTCAGTCAGGCTTCTGCTGAGTGACTGAAGCATCAGGGGCCAGCGGGGAGTCAATGTGGAGAATTTTACCCCAGTTTCTGCTTTCTGAGTAAGGCGCCCAAAGGCTTGTATGGCTTTCTATGGGATGAGGCCCCTTGGTTCCCTGGTGTCCGACATAGCACCAAAAATAGCTTTTGGTATTTAATTGTCAAGGATGAAGAACTAGTCTCTGTCCCCAAATTTGAGAATTTGCTAAAATCAGGAATTTGGAATTGGGTCCCTTTCAAATATAATACTACAACCTAATTTTCAAGCCAGAATCTATTTATATGTGTAGTACTGCTAAATTTGGTGAGCAGAGTGAAGGAAATTAAAATAAAAAAGAAACTGTATATTTGGTGTATATATACACTCAGATTTTATCCACTTAATTTTTTTTTTATTTCTTAGAATTATATTACACAGATATGGTCAGAAAATGATCATATTCTCATATATTTAAATTTAAAATTTAAAAATAAAAATGTGCAGTACTCAGTTTAAATTTAAGTTAGTTTAAAGTATGATTAATGCAACAAATAATACAGGTGAATATAAAATAAAAAGTAAAAATCTCCTTTCCATCTAATCCTAGTCCTCAGAGGTAATCGCTGTATTTTCCCAGCTTTACTGAGATATAATTGACATATAACATTGTATGACTTAAAGGTGTATCATGTGATCATTTGGTGCACGTATATATTGTGAAATGATCACTGAAATAAGGTTGGTTGACACACCTATCACTACATATGTACCTTTTTTGTGTGTGTGTATGGTGAGGCCATTAAAGATCTGCTTTCTTAGCAACTCTCCAGCCCCTGGCACCCACCATTCTTCTCTGTTTCTATGAGTTTGACTTTTTTAGATTCCACATACAAGTGAGATCACACAGTATTTGTCTTTATCTGAACTATTTCACTAGCATAGTGTCTTCAAGGTCTATCCATGTTACAAAAGGCATTCTTTTTATGACCAACTAGTATTGCATTATATATATATATATATATATATGTATGTATGTATATATTCCATTATTTATCTATGTATCTGTATCTATCTTTACCAAATTTTCTTTATCCACTCATTCATTGATGTACCTTTGGGTTATTTCCATGTCTTAGCTATTGTGAATAATGCTGCAGTGAATATGAGGGTCAATATATCTTTTCCAGTTGGTGTTTTTATTTTCTTCAGATATATACTGAGAAGTACAATCACTGGATCATGTGGTAGAACTACTTTTAATTTTTTGATGAACCTCCACACTGTTTATCATAGTGGCTGCCCCAATTTACATTCCCGCAAATAGGGCACAAGGGATCCCTTTTCTTCACATCCTCACCAACACTTGTGACTTCTTGGCTTTTGATAATTGCTGTTTTGACAGGTGTGAGGTGATAGTCTCACTGTGGTTTTGATTTGCATTTCCCTGATGACTAATGATGTTGAGCATCTTTTCATGTGCCTGTTGTTCATCTGTATGTCTTTTTTTTTTCAAATCTTCCATCCGTTTTTTTTAATATAATTTATTTTATTATCATTAATTTACAATTACATGTGCAATATTACGATTATTAAACTACCCCTTCATCAGGTCCCCCCCACCAACCCCATTACAGTCACTGTCCATCAGCGTAGTGAGATGCTATAGAATCACTACTTGTCTTCTCTGAGTTGTACTGCCCTCCCCGTGCCCCCCCAACATTACATTTGCTAATCGTAATGCCCCTTTTTCCCTCTTATCCCTCCCTTCCCGCCCATTTTCCCCAGTCCCTTTCCCTTTGGTAACTATTAGTCCGTTCTTGGGTTCTGTGAGTCTGCTGCTGTTTTGTTCCTTCAGTTTTTTTCTTTGTTCTTATACTCCACATATGAGTGAAATCATTTGATACTTGTCTTTTTCGGCTTGGCTTATTTCACTGAGCATAATACCCTCTAGCTCCATCCATGTTGTTGCAAATGGTAGGATTTGTTTTCTTCTTATGGCTGAATAATATTCCATTGTGTATATGTACCACATCTTCTTTATCCATTCATCTACTGATGGACACTTAGGTTGCTTCCATTTCTTGGCTATTGTAAATAGTGCTGCAATAAACATAGGGGTGCATCTGTCCTTTTCAAATTGGGCTGCTGCATTCTTAGGGTAAATTCCTAGGAGTGGAATTCCTGGGTCAAATGGTATTTCTATTTTGAGTTTTTTGAGGAACCTCCATACTGCTTTCCACAATGGTTGAACTAATTTGCATTCCCACCAGCAGTGTAGGAGGGTTCCCTTTTCCCCACATCCTCGCCAACATTTGCTGTTGTTTGTGTTTTGGATGTTGGCCATCCTCACTGGTGTGAGGTGATATCTCATTGTGGTTTTAATCTGCATTTCTCTGATGATTAGCGATGTGGAGCATCTTTTCATGTGCCTGTTGGCCATCTGAATTTCTTCTTTGGAGAAGTGTCTATTCATGTCCTCTGCCCATTTCTTAATTGGATTATTTGCTTTCTGTTTGTTAAGGTGCATGAGTTCTTTATATATTTTGGATGTCAACCCTTTATCAGATACGTTTTTTATGAATATATTCTCCCATACTGTAGGATGTCTTTTTGTTCTACTGATGGTGTCCTTTGCTGTACAGAAGCTTTTCAGCTTGATATAGTCCCACTTGATCATTTTTGCTTTTGTTTCCCTTGCCCGGGGAGATATGTTCATGAAGAAGTTGCTCATGTTTATGTCCAAGAGATTTTTGCCTATGTTTTTTTCTAAGAGTTTTATGGTTTCATGACTTACATTCAAGTCTTTGATCCACCTTGAGTTTACCTTTGTGTATGGGGCTAGACAGTAGTCCAGTTTCATTCTCTTACATGTAGCTGTCCAGTTTTTCCAACACCAGCTGCTGAAGAGGCTGTCATCTCCCATTGTATATCCAAGGCACTTTTATCAAATATTAATTGACTGTATATGTTTGGGTTAATGTTTGGATTTTCTATTCTGTTCCACTGGTCTGTGGGTCTGTTTTTGTGCCAATACCAAATTGTCTTGATTACTGTGGCTTTGTAGTAGAGCTTGAAGTCAGGGAGTGTAATTCCCCTGTTTTATTCCTCCTTCTCAGGATTGCTTTGGCTATTCGGGGTCTTTTGTGGTTCCATATGAATTTTAGAATTATTTGTTCCAGGTTCATTGAAGAAAGCTGTTGGTAGTTTGATAGGGATTGCATTGAATCTGTAGATTGCTTTAGGTAGTATAGCCATTTTGACAATATTTATTCTTCCTAGCCAAGAGCATGGGATGCATTTCCATTTGTTAGTGTCCTCTTTAATTTCTCTTAGGAGTGTCTTGTAGTTTTCAGAGTACAGGTCTTTCACTTCCTTCGTTAGGTTTATTCCTAGGTATTTTATTCTTTTTGATGCAATTGTGAATGGAATTGTTTTTCTGATTTCTCTTTCTGTTAGTTCATCATTAGTGTATAGGAAAGCAACAGATTTCTGTGTGTTAATTTTGTATCCTGCAACTTTGCTGAATTCAGATATTAGTTCTAGTAGTTTTGGAATGGAGTCTTTAGGGTTTTTTATGTACAGTATCATGTCATCTGCAAATAGTGACAATTTGACTTCTTCTTTACCAATCTGGATGCCTTGTATGTCTTTGTTTTGTCTGATTGCTGTGGCTAGGACCTCCAGTACTATGTTGAATAACAGTGGAGAGAGTGGGCATCCCTGTCTTGTTCCCGATCTTAGATGAAAAGCTTTCAGCGTCTCGCTGTTAAGTATGATGTTAGCTGTGGGTTTGTCATATATAGCCTTTATGATGTTGAGGTACTTGCCGTCTATACCCATTTTGTTGAGAGTTTTAATCATGAATGGATGCTGAATTTTGTCAAATGCTTTTTCAGCATCTATGGAGATGATCATGTGGTTTTTGTTCTTTTTGTTGATGTGGTGGATGATGTTGATGGATTTTCGAATGTTGTACCATCCTTGCATCCCTGGGATGAATCCCACTTGATCATGGTGTATGATCCTCTTGATGTATTTTTGAATTCGGTTTGCTAATATTTTGTTGAGTATTTTTGCATCTATGTTCATCAGGGATATTGGTCTGTAATTTTCTTTTTTGGTGAGGTCTTTGCCTGGTTTTGGTATTAGAGTGATGCTGGCTTCATAGAATGAGTTTGGAAGTATTCCCTCCTCTTCTATTTTTGGAAAACTTTAAGGAGAATGGGTGTTATTTCTTCTCTATATGTCTGGTAGAATTCAGAGGTGAATCCATCAGGCCCAGGGTTTTGTTCTTGGGTAGTTTTTTGATTACCAATTCGATTTCGTCACTGGTGATTGGTCTGTTTAGTTTTTCTGTTTCTTGCTTGGTCAGTCTTGGAAGGTTGTATTTTTTTTTTTTGTTGTCCATTTCTTCTATGTTTTCCAGCTTGTTAGCATATAGATTCTCATAATATTCTCTTATGATTCTTTGTATTTCTGTGTGGTCCGTCGTGATTTTTTCCTTTCTCATTTCTGATTGTGTTTATGTGTGTAGATTCTCTTTTTCTCTTAATGAGTCTGGCTAGGGGTTTATCTATTTTGTTTATTTTTTCAAAGAACCAGCTCTTGGTTTATTGATTTTTTCTATTGTTTTATTCTTCTCAATTTTATTTATTTCTTCTCTAATCTTTATTATGTCCCTCCTTCTGGTGACTTTGGGCTCATTTGTTCTTCTTTTTCCAATTTCAGTAATTGTGTCTTTAGACTATTCATTTGGGAATGTTCTTCCTTCTTTAAATAGGCCTGGATTGCAATATACTTTCCTCTTAGAACTGCCTTTGCTGCGTCCCACAGAAGTTGTGGCTTTGTGTTGTTGTTGTCATTAGTCTCCATATATTCTTTTATTTCTGTTTTGATTTGGTCGTTAACCCATTGATTAATTAGGAGAGTGTTGTTAAGTCTCCATGTATTTGTGAAACTTTTTGATTTCTTTCTAAAATTTATTTCTAGTTTTATACCTTGGTGATCTGTGAAGTTGGTTGGTAGGATTTCAATATTTTTGAAATTACTGAGGTTCTTTTTGTGGCCTAGTATGTGGTCTATTCTGGAAAATGTTCCATGTGCACTTGAGAAGAATGTGTATCCTGTTTGCTTTTGGGTGTAGAGTTCTGTAGATGTCTGTTAGGTCCATCTGTTCTAGTGTGTTGTTCAGTGCCTCTGTGTCTTTACTTATTTTCTGTCTGGTTGATCTGTCCTCTGGAGTGAGTGGTGTGTTGAAGTCTCTAAGATGAATGCATT
>JAVSCE010016337.1:0-146028 GCA_032199065.1 Smutsia gigantea
AAAGTGAGACAAGAATACACAGGACAGCACACAGCCTGCATCTGCACCTGAGAGGACTCGGCACCCCGCGAGCAGGTAAGGTACAGAGCCGCATCCCGGCGGGACCCGAGCACTCTCCTACCCCAGCGTACCGGTGGGAGGAGAGGATTCAGAGTCAGGAGGGAGTGGAAGTACAGGCCCGTGAAATAACCAGCCCTGGTAATCTGTGCCAGGAGCACTGACACACATCGCGTGGTGTATCAGATACTGGAGAGGCAGAAGGTGCAGGTTTTGAGCTGGGAACGCGCCCGGGTCCTTGCAGCAGGCTCCCCGGGACAAAACAAAAGCGTGCACTATTTTTGGCAGTCTTAAAGAGGAAGGGGCCCAACGGAGGAACAGGATCTTCCCAGCACACTCAGCCCAGCAGGCTGGGAGTCCTGAGGAATTTTGGACCCCTTGGATGGCGACTGGGAAAAAGTAGCCGCACTGAGGCTTCACACAGAGAACAACAGCCTCCCATTCGTTCCCGCCCCGGCCAGAGCTACAAACGGCCCTGCGGAGCTGCATGGCCGTGGTTGCAGAATAGTGCAACAGCGCCACCTACAGCATGCTTACAGAATCTACACCCGGTGGGCATTTTTTTCCGTTTCTTTTCTTTTATTTTCTTTCTTTTTTTTCTCTTTTCTTTCTCTTCCTTTTTTTTGTAAAGTCTTAAAGAGCCCAGCTGACATACGTGGCACCTACCAGCGACCACTTTTATTGCCATGAAAAGACAGAGGAATATGGTACAGACAAAGCTCACCCAGACCCAGACAACACCAGAGAGGGAGCCTGAAGGGATGGAAATGCACAATCTTCCTGAAAAAGAATTCAGAATAAAAGTCATAACCATGCTGATGGATCTACAGAGAAATATGCAAGAGCTGAGGGAGGAAGTGAGGGAAGTCAGGAAAGACAATGCAGAAATGAGACAAGCCATTGACGGGCTTAGCAGCAGACTGGATGAGATGCAAGAGACTGTTAATGGAATAGAAATCAGAGAACAGGAATACAGAGAAGCTGAGGCAGAGAGAGATAAAAGGATCTCCAGGAATGAAAGAATATTAAGAGAACTGTGTGACCAATCCAAACGGAACAATATTCGCATTATAGGAGTACCAGAGGAAGAAGAGAGAGAAAAAGGGATAGAAAGTGTCTCTGAAGAAATAATTGCTGAAAACTTTCCCTCGCTGGGGAAGGAAATAGTCTCGCAGTCCACCGAAGCCCACAGATCTCCCAACACAAAGGAGCCAAGGAAGACAACACCAAGACACATAATAATTAAGATGGCAAAGATCAAAGATAAAGACAGAGTAGTAAAGGCAGCTAGAGAGAGAAAAAAGATCACCTACAAAGGAAAACCCATCAGACTATCATCAGACTTCTCAACAGAAACCTTACAGGCCAGAAGAGAATGGCATGATATATTTAACGTTATGAAACAGAAGGGCCTTGAACCAAGAATAATGTATCCAGCACGATTATCATTTAAATATGATGGAGGGATTAAACAATTTCCAGACAAACGAAAGTTGAGAGAGTTTGCCTCTCATAAACCACCACTACAGGATATCTTAAATGGACTGCTCTAGATGGAAGCACTCCTAAGGCTAAAAAGATGTCACCAGAGAAAATAAAATCATAGCAAAGAAAGCAGACCATCCAAATACTAACTAAAGGCAAAGAATAAAACACCTAGTATATAAAGAATGGAGGAGGAAGAATAAGAAGGGAGAGAAATAAAGAAATACCAGACTGTGTTTACAATAACTTAACAAGAAAGTTAAGTTAGATTGTTAGATAGTAAAGAAGCAACCCTGGAACCTTTGGTAACCACGGATCTAAAGCCAGAAATGGCAATAAGTACATATCTATCGATAATCACCCTAAATGTAAATGGACTGAATGCACCAGTCAAAAGACACAGAGTAATAGAATGAATAAAAAAGCAAGACCCATTTATATGCTGCCTATAAGAAACTCACCTCAAACCCAAAGATATACACAGACTAACAGTGAAGGGATGGAAAAAGATATTTCATGCAAACAACAAGGAGAAAAAAGCAGGTGTTGCAGTACTTGTATCAGACAAAATAGACTTCAAAACGAAGAAAGTAGCAAGAGATAAAGAAGGACATTACATAATGATAAAGGGGTCAATCCAACAAGAGGATACAACCATTATAAATCTATATGCACCCAACACGGGAGCGCCGGCATATGTGAAACAAATAGTAACAGAATTAAAGGAGGAAATAGACAGCAATGCATTCATTTTTGGTGACTTCAACACACCACTCACTCCAAAGGACAGATCAACCAGACAGAGAATAAGTAAAGACACAGAGGCACTGAACAACACACTAGAACAGATGGACCTAACAGACATCTACAGAACTCTACACCCAAAAGCAGCAGCATACACATTCTTCTCAAGTGCACATGGAACATTTTCCAGAATAGACCACATACTAGGCCACAAAAAGAACCTCAGTAAAGTAAAAAATATTGAAATTCTACCAACCAACTTCTCAGATCACAAGGGTATATAACTAGAAATAAATTTTAGAAAGAAATCAAAAAGGCTCACAAATACATGGAGACTTAGCAACATTCTCCTAATTAATCAATGGGTTACCGACCAAATCAAAACAGAAATCAAAGAATATATGGAGACTAATGACAACAACAGCACAAAGCCACCACTTCTGTGGGATGCAGCAAAGACAGTTCTAAGAGGAAAGTATATTGCAATCCAGGCCTATTTAAAGAAGGAAGAACAATCCCAAATGAATAGTCTAAAGACACAATTACTGAAATTGGAAAAAGAAGAACAAATGAGGCCCAAAGTCACCAGAAGGAGGGACATAATAAAGATGAGAGAAGAAATAAATAAAATTGAGAAGAATAAAACAATAGAAAAAGTCAATGAAACCAAGAGCTGGTTCTTTGAAAAAATAAACAAAATAGATAAACCCTAGCCAGACTTATTAAGAGAAAAAGAGAACCTACACACATAAACAGAATCAGAAATGAGAAAGGAAAAATCACGACAGATCCCACAGAAATACAAAGAATTATAAGAGAATACTATGAGAATCTATATGCTAACAAGATGGAAAACCTAGAAGAAATGGACAACTTCTTAGAAAAATACAACCTTCCAAAACTGACCAAACAAGAAACAGAAAACTAAACATACCAATCACCAGCAACAAAATTGAAGCGGTAATCAAAAAACTACCCAAGAACAAACCCCCCGGACCAGAAGGATTCACCTCTGAATTCTACCAGACATATAGAGAAGAAATAACACCCATTTTCCTTAAAGTTTTCCAAAAAATAGAAGAGGAGGGAATACTTCCAAACTCATTCTATGAAGCCAGCATCACTCTAATACCAAAACCGGGCAAAGACCTCACCAAAGAAGAAAATTACAGACCAATATCCCTGATGAACGTAGATGCAAAAATTCTCAACAAAATATTAGCAAACCGAATTCAAAACTACATCAAGAGGATCATACACCATGATCAAGTGGGAGTCATCTTAGGGATGCAAGGATGGTACAACATTTGAAAATCCATTAACATCATCCACATCAACAAAAAGAACAAAAACCACATGATCATCTCCATAGATGCTGAAAAAGCATTTGACAAAATTCAACATCCATTCATGATAAAGACTCTCAACAAAATGGGTATAGAGGGCAAGTACCTCAACATCATAAAGGCCATATATGACAAACCCACAGCTAACATCATACTTAACAGCAAGAAGCTGAAAGCTTTTCATCTAAGATTGGGAACAAGACAGGGATGCCCACTCTCTCCACTGTTATTCAACATAGTACTGGAGGTCCTAGCCATGGCAATCAGACAAAACAAAGAAATACAAGGCATCCAGATTGGTAAGGAAGAGGTCAAACTGTCACTGTTTGCAGATGACATGATATTATACATAAAAAACCCTAAAGACTCCACTCCATAACTACTAGAACTAGTATCTGAATTCAGCAAAGTTGCAGGATACAAAATTAACACACAGAAATCTGTTGCTTTCCTATACACTAACGATGAACTAACAGAAAGAGAAATCATAAAAACAATTCCATTCACAATTGCATCAAAAAGAATAAAATACCTAGGAATAAACCTAACAAAGGAAGTGAAAGACATATACTCTGAAAACTACAAGACACTCCTAAGAGAAATTAAAGAAGACACTAACAAATGAAAATTCATCCCATGCTCTTGGCTAGGTAGAATAAATATTGTCAAAATGGCTATACTACCTAAAGCAATCTACGGATTCAATGCAATCCCTATCAAAATACCAACAGTTTTCTTCAATGAACTGGAACAAATAATTGTAAAATTCATATGGAATCACAAAAGACCCCGAATAGCCAAAGCAATCCTGAGAAGAAGGAATAAAACAGGGGGAATTATGCTCCCTGACTTCAACCTCTACTACAAAGTCACAGTAATCAAGACAATTTGGTATTGGCACAAAAACAGACCCACAGACCAATGAACAGAATAGAAAATCGAAACATAAACCCAAACATATACAGTCAATTAATATTTGATAAAGGAGCCTTGGATATACAATGGGGAGATGACAGCCTCTTCAGCAGCTGGTGTTGGCAAAACTGGACAGCTACATGTAAGAGAATCAAACCGGACTACCGTCTAACCCCATACACAAAAGTAAACTCAAAATGGATCAAAGACCTGAATGTAAGTCATGAAAGCATAAAACTCTTAGAAAAAAACATAGGCAAAAATTTCTTGGACATAAACATGAGTGACTTCTTTATGAACATATCTCCCTGAGCAAGGGAAACAAAAGCAAAAATGAACAAGTGGGACTCTATCAAACTAAAAAGCTTCTGTACAGCAAAGGACACCATCAGTAGAACAAAAAGACATCCAACAGTATGGGAGAATATATTCATAAATGACATATCTGATAAGGGGTTGACATCCAAAATATATAAAGAACTCGCACACCTCAACAAACATAAAGTAAATAATCCAATCAATAAATGGGCAGAGGACATGAATAGACAGTTCTCCAAAGAAGAAACTCAGATGGCCAACAGGCACATGAAAAGGTGCTCCACATCACTAATCATTAGAGAAATGCTGATTAAAACCACAATGAGATATCACCTCACACCAGTGAGGATGGCCAACGTCCAAAACACAAACAACAACAAATGTTGGCAAGGATGTGGAGAAAAGGGAACCCTCCTACACTGCTGGTGGGAATGCAAATTAGTTCAACCATTGTGGAAAGCAGTATGGAGGTTCATCAAAAGACTCAAAATAGAAATACCATTTGACCCAGGAATCCCACTCCTAGGAATTTACCCTAAGAATGCAGCAGCGCAGTTTGAAAAAGACATATGCACCCCTGTGTTTATCACAGCACTATTTACAATAGCCAAGAAATGGAAGCAACCTAAGTGTCCATCAGTAGATGAACGGATAAAGAAGAGGTGGTACATATACACAATGGAATATTATACAGCCATAAGAAGAAAACAAATCCTACCATTTGCAAGAACATGGATGGAGCTAGAGGGTATTATGCTCAGTGAAATAAGCCCAGCCAAAAAGGAGAAGTATCAAATGATTTCACTCATATGTGGAGTATAAGAAGAAAGAAAAAAACTGAAGGAACAAAGCAGCAGCAGACTCACAGAACCCAAGAACGGACTAACAGTTGCCAAAGGGAAAGGGACTGGGGAGGATGGGTGGGAAGGGAGGGACAAGGGGGGAAAAGGGGGCATTACGATTAGCAGATGTAATGTTGGGGGGGGGGCACGGGGAGGGCAGTACAACTCAGAGAAGACAAGTAGTGATTCTATAGCATCTCACTATGCTGATGGACAGTGAGTGTAATGGGGTTGGTGGGGGGGACCTGATGAAGGGGGTAGTTTAATCACCGTAATATTGCACATGTAATTGTAGATTAATGATACCAAAATAAACTATTAAAAAATTTTTTTTAACCAGTGACCCACATTTTCATATTTCACTGGGCTCTACAAATTATGTAGTCAGTCCTGCAGGAAATGGAACAGAAACAGTTAAGTGAAGAAAGGGGGAAGGTAGACCAGGGAGGGAAACAAAAAATCCTTGTCACCTCAAGTGTCCTGATTTGTTTGTTGTGAAAAACAGTGTCTGTTCTCATTTACCAGTGTACCTGAGTTTACCAGCATCGTTCCTAGAAACCCATTTCAGGAGAGCTGGAGGGTCCAGAGAGTTGCCCCTGCAGACATGTGGGATTGGAAGGGCATGGTCAGAGTCAAGGCCAAGGGACTGGATGGGCCACTCTGTCAGTCTGGGTGCAGCCATGCCCTGCCAGCATGTCTCTTTATTCCTGGCTCACACAGAGTACCTAGAATTACTGGTTCACAGTGTGGCACTTTTGAGGAAAATCTGAAGACATAGAGGTGGGTCTCTGATACTTGCATTTGCTCTTTGATTCAATAAATATTTATCAAGTACATAGGGGCTGAGCATACAATAGGAAGGCACTTTCCGTGCCCTCATGAGCTTACAGTGTGGTGGAGCCAGGCAATAAGCAGCTAAATGAACACAATGATATGTAGGAATTGCATGTGCTGTCTACAGAGGAAACAAGTGGCCTGCCGAGAGAGAGCGACTCGTGGGATGTAGAAAGGGGCAGAGGGACTATTTGGATAGAGTCATTAGGGGAGGCCTCTCTGAAATGTGACCCTTCAGCTGGGACCTGAAGGCTAACAGAAGCAGCTGTGTGAAGAAGAGAGGAAGGCAGCCCAGGGTATGGAACAGCCTGGGAAAGGATACTGGGATGTGGTATGTGCAGGAGTCTGGCCTGTTCATGAATTGGATGAAGGCCAGAGAGCAAGGGGAAGGGGCAGTCAGAGGAGCCTGGGGCTCCAGAGGTGGGCAGGAGCCAGTTCCTTCAGGGCTTGCTTGAAACCCTGGCCCACTGGGGACCTTGGGTTTCATTTCGAATGCAACAGGCAGTTTTGGAAGACTTGCAAGAGGGATAGTAATGCCATCAGATTTGTACTTTGGAAAGTTTACTCTGGCTGATATATGTACACCAGAAGGATCCCAAATAAGAAAATTAGGAGGCAGTTGCAGGTGAGATGACTGTCTCAGATAGGGATGGTAGTGGTGGGAATGCAGAAAAATAAGTGGAAATGAAATATACTTTAAAGGGAGAATAGACAGAATTTGACGATGGATTGGGTCGGAGGCAATTTGAAAGAGAATGAAAAATGTCATTGGTTGTGGCCCATAGGCATCTGGCATGGGAGACTGGATGGCTGTGGGTGATATTTACAAAACTAAGGAAAAAACCGATTTTGGAGGTGTGAACTAAGATCAAGAAACCTATTCTGAATATATTAATTCAAGATGACTGTGAGCTATCAGAGGGGAGATGGCTCTCTCACTCCTACTAGACAAGTCAGAGGGAAGCTTCTGCCCGAAGGCCCATGTAGAGGGACCAGATTGTCAGAAAAGAAGGGCAGAGCCTGGCTTCCTGCTTCCTCACTACAAGACACTAGGTCCTGGGTCCCCACATTGAGACTCCAGGACAGATGCTACCTGCAAGATTCGGAATCCCCAGGGCCTCTCCCTCTTACACTCACCCCACCCTCCCAGTTGCCTCAGTTTACCATCTTCTATGTCACCCATGTGCAGAATAGCAAGGTTTAGGATAAACACTCGACAAGTAGCAGACATGTGCCTTGTGGAAGGGCTCATGCTCACTGAATGCAGACACTAACCTTTTCTCGGGAGCAAGAAGTCCCTGCACCACACTGGTCTAGGAGGCAGGAGACCTGGGTGCGCAGACCCTCCATCGGCACAGCACTTGGGGGCTTATGAAGCACTTTCACATTCATTGTCTCATTCTCTCAACAACCTTTGAGACCAGGCAGGGATTATCATTAACTCCACTTTACACAGGAGGCTCAGAGAGGCTAATCTAATTTGCCTAGGTCACACAGGTAATAGAGGAATCACGAATCAAAGTCAGGAATCCAAACAAGACAATCTGCTGCCAAGATAGAGGCTCTTTCTAGCAAGCCACGTCATTCCATGGTAGTGACCACCCATCTTGAGCAGCTATCTTCATTTTGGAGACATCATGTGAAAGCCACTGGAAGGGCCCCACTGCCTGTGATACTGCCCAGAACCACAGCCCATTAGGGTTGCCACAGCCCACAGAGATCTTGACAGTTGGGCAGGGGCAGAAGAAATGGTTGGAGTTAACTGTTTCTGCTGCACCAGCCTGTCTTTTAGCCTAAATCTTTAGCCTTCTTGACAATTCATCCCAAATGAAGATCCCCCCCCCCCCGCCACCCCGCAGTCCCTTTGAAATGGTAGTTGAAATCAAGTGACAGTATTGTTTCCCTTATTTCCTCACGAGAATCTTTCACTGAGGCATAGCAGCTTTGGTCCTGAATAGTTATATGGAAAATTAAGAGCCAATGCAAGAACATTCAGCTGATACAAAGTCTTTTAATGACCTCTTTATTTAGTGATTCTGTGTGAGGTCCCAGATCAGCAGCATGGGCACCACCTGGGAGCTTGTTGGAAGGTGAAGTTGTCAGGCCCCACCCCAGCTTTGCTGTATTAGAAACGCTGGAGGGGAGGCCAGCAGTCTGGGTTTTCAGAAGCTCTCTGAATGATTCTGACACCCACCAGAGCTTGAGAACTATTACTTTAAACCCTTAAGTTCAGTTCTATATGGATTTACTTAAAATATTCAAATGTGAAGGGAAGGATGCCTTAAATTTGTCTCATTTCAAACCAAATTTTGCAGGATCTTTTTATGCTAATCTAGTGACTTGGAGACAGGGTTTTGAATCAAACAGACTAAAATTCTAACCCTCCTTCAGCTACTGGTTGTCTGTGTGAATTAGAGTGAGTTATGTCATTTCTTTAAGCTTCAGTTTTCTCATCTGAAAAACTTAGAAAAATAACATCTCCTTTATAGATGACTGTGAGCATTAAATGATACAAGAACCATACAACTGCCAGTACAATAAGATCTTAGTAAACTTCAGCTCATTATTATTATTATATTTATGGAATTAAGGCAACTGGTTATTCACTTACAAGCACTGACTCCCTTTCACCATCTCAGGCTGAGAATACATTTACAATTTGTCTGAAATTGATGTATGGCTTCAGAACAACACAGAATGGAATCAGAAAGCCTGCCTCCTAGGGCTGGCACTACCAATAACTTACCACATGGCATTCAGTGAGCCCTCCATCTCTGAAACTCAGTTTCCCCAAATGTTAAATAAGTGGGTTTGGGTTGCATTAGATGGACCATAAGGTCCTTTTGGGTTCTGGCACTCTGAAATTCTATGTGTTAACCTTGAACAGAGTTTTTTTTAATTAGCCATGAATGGCACAAGCTTCGGTGCCAAAATGCACCTAATTCTTAGGGTCCATGAAGGGAAGACCAACAACTGGGAGGCAAATCTTCCCAGAGAGCAAATGTGTCTGTAGATTTACCCGTCAGTCTCAGGGACCACTCCATCCTCTGGGCTATACCACCAAGGAGCCCACCTCCTCACTCAACCAGGAAAAGCACTCTCTCTTTCTCTGTCTACTAATAATTGCTTCATCACTCAGCCTGAGTTGAGGACTCAGAAACTCTAGCCAAGGGCCCTCCCAAAGCAGAAAGGAGAGTGACCACCAGCCCTTGAACCTGCCAACAAGAACAAACAGTTCAGCCACTGTTGAGTTTTTCAGCCAGGCTCCAATCCTTCTCACAACAGCCCTGCTCTGCATACATCAAAACATCGAATCACCTCTTTTCATTTTCTTCTTTTCTGTTTATATGTTCTGTTTTTTCCCCCATACTATATGTTTATCCTTTCTGTTTTATCCTCAAAGCAGTACTCTCAAGTGGGGACCCTCACCAAGCATAATAATGGTTTTGTCTGGTGATAAAAGTACATTTCTTGGGAAGGCTGGAGGCCCTGTTCTAATACTGGGTCACTGGGTATTCTGGGCAAGTCACTTAGCATCCCAGGCTCTGCTTGTCACTATTGTAAAGTAAAGGGTGATTGGATCAGCTCCTAACCTACGATATTTCCCAAGACTGCAAAGCACCACTCAGGGTTGGTGGCCAAAAAAATGCAATGCAGATAGGCCTGAGTCTGATCCTGCCCCCTCCACAGCCAGGGGCACCACCTGGTTTTGGCCAGCTGTTTATGGATGTGAGTAGAAGGGGAAGAAAATGTGAACTGACTGATGCATATTCATCAACAACACGATCATGATGTCCAGCTAAGGGACTGGAGTGGGGACAAGTGGAGGGACACTGGGAGGCTCACACACTTCCCCAGACTCCCAGACTCATAAAAGACAGATGGAGAGAGAAGACAGGAAGACAGAACAATGGATTCACCCACCTCCTCCATTTTTCAGGTAAGGAAACGGAGGCCCACACTAGGGCAGTGAATTCTTATGGCCACACAGCAGGCAGGTGATTCCAGGTCAGTGCTCAGCCAACAGCAGCCCCTGACTCTGCTTTGATGTCATGAAAGCTAATGGGCCCAGGGAAATTCATTCACCACCAAATTAGTAGATCTGATGGGCCCTTCAGCCCTGCTGATTGGGATGCTTGTCAAAGCTGAAGGCCATCCTCCGGCACCCCACCCACTCAGCAATAGCAGAGGAGGCGGTTCTGACGCTGGCTGCGTTTTTCCCAGGCTATCTCAGACAAAGGGCCTGCCTGGCCTTGCCTTGTTAGCTCTTGGTCTTAATCAGCTGCCCTCCATTTTCTATCATGTTTGATCCACAAAAGCCTCCTTGGCTGCCCAACAGGAAAGCAGGGCCAAGGCCCCAGCGTGAGTGTGAAGGCCAGGCTGGAACTGGTTTGATGAGAGAAAATACAGAGGATGCAGTAGGCCTGCAGCGTGCAGCACCACCAGAAATCCACATCCCTGCACACAAAGGCAGTGTGGGGTAGCAGAAAGAGCAGGCAGACAGGCCTGGGTTCAAATTCCAGCTACTCCCCAGATAATTGACTTTAAATAAGTTATTTAGCCTCCAGAGCCTCAACTTCCCTCATCTACAAAATAGGGATGACACCACTTGCCTCACAAGGTTGTTGGGAAGTGTACTTAGCATCATTAGCTCAGGCCTGGAAGATGGAACCCTGGGCATGTCTGTTTTCCTGATGCTCAGGTGTGGGGTTGTTCTAGTGAAGAATTAGAAGGTCAGCCCTCATTTGGAGGTGGGCCATGGTGTGACAGGCAGAGCCCACGCACCTGGTTTGAGGATGGCTCTGTGCTCACCAGCTGCAGCAAATCGCTCCTTTTAGGATTCAATTTCCTAATCTCTAAGTGGAAACCTTACTACCTTTCCTGCCACCAAGATTATGGTGAGGAAAATCCTTCATACTATAAAACATGCCAGTGTTATCTCTTGTTAGCCCATACTGGCATGGAGTCAAATCTTCCTGAGACCTTGAGCAAGTCATTAAACTCTCTGGGTATATCAATCAAGGTCCCGGCAGGAAGCAGATGGCACAGCCAAACAGGGTAATTTGATTACAGTGGAATAATGGGACTATTTACCAAGATGTGTGCACAAAGTGGATAGTGCAGTATCTCAGGGCCAGTCGTCACAAGGAGGCCTTATTACCCTAGGCCTTGGAGGGGCAAGGGAGAAGCAGTCACTTGGGCCAGAGAGGGCCACCTATAGGAGCTGAGGCTGTCAGAGGAGGGGTGCAGCCCATCCAGGGTACCCTGGCAGGGAGGGCATGGAGGAACCAATACCTTCATCTTGCTCTCCTCTGTCCTCTGATCTCTGGGGGTGCTTCCCTTTGGTCTAATCAAACTGGAAGCCAAAGGGTAAGGAGACTGATACCACAGTCCCCACAGGATGGCCTCCCAGGAAACAGTACAGGGTGGAAAATGGTAGAGGGCATTTGGCAGGTAACCAGCCCGCTGGGCTTCAGTGTCTCCCACCGTTAAAGGAAGGTACTGAATGGGACGGTATCTCCATCTGTCTCACCTGCTGATGGAGTCGCAGCGCTTTTCTCGAGCTTCAGATCAGGTCCTGAGAAGGTTCCACCCAGGAGGGAATCCAAGCCCTCTCCTGGGGAGATCTTTAGTGGGCAAGCCTGCCACAGAGGGAGTATTCTTTGGAATTACTGTGTTTTAGTAGGTATTTTTCTCTTTTAACCAAAGTGAGTAAGGAGCATGTCTCAAATGCTAAACAGATGCCCCTCTGTTTTCATTCATTGGAAGAAATATAAGACAATGTAGTGTCTTTTTAGGCCTTGTCTTTAGAAATCATGAAGTACATACAAGTGAACACCCTGGAGCAATCTGATTTTTCCCAGCGCCTTTGAGCTGACAGTCGGTGTGGCCCCCAGGGGAGAAATCCAAGAGCCAAGTGATCCTGGGGAGACAGTAGTTCCCAAATCCCCCTTTTCACTCCATCTCATTCCAGGTGGGTGATACAAATCATGTGCTTAGAAAAGAAAAGATAAGAGAGAGCTTCCCAGGAAACCTCAGTACAGGCAATCTGGGACAACATTTTAAATCGTGCGCCCTAGAATCAGTAAAGCTCAGGTTCAAGCCCTTGCTCTGTTAGGTACCAGTTGTCTTTGTAGCCTTAGACAAGTGACCCAAGCTTCAGTTTCCTCAGCTGTCCAATTGGCATGATAATAATGCTTTATCTACTTCATAGGATCATTTCAAGAACTGAGCAGCACGAACAGCACATAGGAAGCAGTAAAGGGCGGTGGAGGGGAAGGGGAACTGCCGACAAAGCTGTGACCCTGGGTCCGCCATAGTGGCTCTCCCCTAGCCATGGGACTTCATCCATGCTTCTGCTGTGGCCCTCAGCCCTTTCCCTTGCATTTTACCATCAGTGTTATCCCCCTGCTCTTGACATGCCAGTCACAGTGCTTGCCACTCCCATGGCCCCTTGCTGTGGAACACCACCCTTCACCCCGCTTACTATAAAATGGAGTTATTTTTAGTCCTGAAGCAAATCACCATAATAAAATACTGTGTATTAGTTATTTTTCCATTATGTAACACAGGACAAGGAAAAATTCTGTAAGGCAAATGGTGCTAAAATCTAGAAGACTGACTGACTTAACTATAAAAGCTGCGTGAAACCTATCAACAAGCAGTGACAACACGAATTGTACCTGTGAAAGAGCACGTGCAAGCCCGAAGTATACTCAGAAAAGAAGGAAAGGGAGAAAGGAGAGGTTTGAAACATATTGAAGAAATTCTAGCCTTCCCTTTGTTACAGCTGAGGAAACCAGCTCAGAGAGAGTAAGTGACTTACTCAGAGTCACACAGCTAGTCAGAGAAAAGTTCAAATTTCAACAAATTGATAGGTATTTTTTATGCCATCCCCTTCAAAAGTATTTTGTAGCACTCTCTATAAATATCCCCTGAAGTTTGCTAATGGTATATGGCTCATAAGTTAACACCACAGGCTATTTCTCAATGTTGTAAAATGTCATTATGATCCATTTGCATTGGGGCAATGTACCTAAGGAAACTCTTTTATCTAATCTGTTGTCTAATCTTTTACATTAATCTTTTGTGGTGATGAACTACTGCCCCAGAGGCCATCCAAGAACATTGAGGCATGGAGCTCTTCCCACCTTGGCTTACATGTGCACATCCTCCTTCCTTCACTCATGCAGCCTTTAATAAATGACAAAATCTTACTCTAAAGTCATGCATCTATGGTCTTATTTTTCCACATCCTCCTCCTTCCAGCCCCTCTGTAATTTCTCTACTTCAGGTCGTCAGATTACTGCCATAAGCTGCCAGCCTCTCTCCATTCCAAATCTCTTTTGCACGCATTGCTGATTCATTTATCCACAACTCTGCTCCTGTCACAGTACTTAAATACCTCCAATAGCTTCCTATTGCCTATAGAAAAAGCCCTTACCCCTTATTCAAGACTTCAGTGATCTCTTTCTAATGTGTCTTTCCAATGTTAACATCTTGCTCCAATGCTCCCAGAAAATTGTATTTTTACACTAGTGCCTTCTACTCCCCATGTTTTCCCAAAATATTGTGTCCAGAGCCCAGTTCCTCTCCCCTACCCACCTTTCTCCCAGCTCTACTTCCTCAGAGAGGGTTTTGTTCTCAGAAGTGTCTCCCCTTGTGCCTGTAAGATAGCTGCCAGTGGCTTCCAAGGCCATGTGCTTCTGTTTTCAAATTCAGAAGAGAAGAGGAACATCTGCTTCCTGGTAGATCTCATTGTCCCTGACTGGCCTGACTTCTGTCAGACACTCATCCTTGAATCAGTGCTTGTGCCAAGGGTTGGGATAGCATTGCTGTAGGAACTCCCTGAATTTCTCAGTCATGACGCTTGGGTGGGACTGACCCCCATCTTCAAGTCCAAGGATGAGCCCTGACTGACCTTGGGTAGTAAATGCTCTGGAGGCCTTTCTTCCATGGGCCTTTTCCTTGCTCCCCTAGCTAGAAAGCAAGTCCTTTCTCCTCTGAACTTGTAAAACTCTTTCCCAGCATTTCTTCTATTGCAGTTATCACTGTCCACCTTGCATTAAAGCTCTGTCTTATCTCTGTGTCCTCAACATCAATCGTGGTGCACATGACACCCACAATCTCCTACAAGAAATGGCCTTGTGTCCACAGTCCGTGGCTAAGCAGCCCCCTCTGAGTCACTTTACGTGATCATATCTACCCTGTCTCCCTGCTGGCAATACTGATTAGACCTGGGATGGGCACCTGACCCAAAGGCAGGCAACAATAGGCTGGCCCACAGCTTCTGGGGGGTGGGAATGAGCCGTCTACCCAGAGACCTTAGTGATTAGCCTTGAAGACCATGAGCTGGTTTCATGGATAAGCAGGCAGAAGCCACAGGCGAAGAAAAGACACGAGAGTCGAGAACAAATACTATTATCCTCAGGAATAAGGAAACTGAGACTCAGAGTCGACAACTAACTTGCCCAGCAGGTAGTCCAGTTCTAAAGTCTTCTCTCCCAACCAGTACACCATACTCTAAAATCACTACCAAAAACAACTGCATTACATTCAGTGCAGACAAATCCTCACTATACAAGTCCATGGAGGGTGATGTTAGTAGAGAAGCAACGAAAGGGTCACTGGTGGTGGCTTCTTTCCCTGGATGGTCACCCAGGCCTCTCTTTTTGGCCATTATTAGTCTTTTGATCACTCCTTTCAAGATTGTCCAGGAACCTTTCCCCCATATCATACCCTGATTGGGAATGGTTTTCATCTACTCTTTGCTAAGAGCCGTCTCATTGACCCTAATTATGAAAAGCAGAAGGCAAAGCCCTGGAAGAAGGGCACGGTTGTAGATCCCTTTGAGGGAGGCTGCCCAGCCTGTAACAACCCCCACCTCCTAGAACATTCCTCTACTCCCACCCAAGAATGGGTTCCAGCAGCACTGTGCTAGGCACCTTCATTTATGTTGACTCACCTTATTCTTACAATGGCTTTGAGATGTAAAACCCAGATTAAGTAAGCCATGCAAAGTCACAGGTCTCTAACATGCTATCATCATGATTTTAATTCAGGTCTGACTGGCTCCAAAGCGCATGTTCTTTCCACGGTTCACTACTACCTCCAAAATGGAAAGACAAACAGGGCTATTCCATTTGACTTAGGATACAATCATAACTAAGGTTTTGCTTCATTTTCTTTTTATTGGCATCAGCAGTATTCATAACAGATTGTTATCTTTAGCTTTTTTTTTTGGCAATAATACCTCTGTGAAACACCCAACAAACCCTTGACTTGTTCAACAAGCTGGTGTCATGAGCCCGGGGAGTTTGTGCATGTGGTTATGTCCAACCACGAGATACAGTGTTGAAACAAGTGGCTGTCCCTGGGGTAGTCAGTCAGATGCCTTAGGATTCTCTTGCAATGAGAATATTACTGATGAGAAATTTTTTAAGGCCTGAGGGAAAACCCTCCCTCAATTATGGAACACTTCCAGTGTGTCTGAGTGGAGCTGGAAATGTGTGTGTAATATCCTGATGGGAGCTCTTCTCTGCGTGTCCAAGTTGGTCCAGAAACACTCCCCAATGTAGCTAAACTCCAAATATTCAATGACCCATATTCTATTTTCAAATTGTTTCACTGTGGGCTTCTATTGTTCATCTATTTAAATAATATGACACAGATTTGAAAAAGGAAATATTTTATGCATTTCATTTGTAAAGTCAATAAATTTATTCTGAGTGCCAATATGTGGCAGATTGAATAAAGATCCCGTGGTGATTAAGCACCATCTCTTCCATTAAGGAGCTTTGGTCTAAAACTCATCAAATATTTCTGCAATTCCATAATAGTACTAACAGCTTCTTTTTTTATTAGAGTGTAGCTAATATATAATATTACATTGGTTTCAAGTATACAAGATAGTGGTTCAACAGTTATCTACATTATTAAATGCTCACCCCAATTACTGTAGTTACTGTCAACATAGAAAGATATTACAGAATTGTTGACTGCATTCTCTATGCTGTGCTTTCACCTCGGTGACTAATTTATATTATGATTGAGATTTGTGCCTCTTTATCCCTATCACCTGTTTCATCCACCCACCCATGCCCCTTTCCCCCATGGTAACCACCAGTCACTTCTCAGTATCTATGAGTTTATTTCTGTTTTGTTTGTTTGTTTTGTTTTTTTAGATTCCATATATAAGTGAAATCATATGGTATTTGTCTTTCTCCACCTGGTTTATTTCACTTAGCATAATACCCTCTAGGACCATCCATGCTATTACAAATAGCAAGATTTATTTCTTTTTCATGGCTGAATAATATTTCATTGTATATATGCACCACATCTTCTTTATATGTTCATCAATTGATGGACACTTTGGTTGCTTCCATATCTTGGCTATTGTAAATAATGTTGCAATAAACATAGGAATGCATATATCTTTTCAAATCAGTGGTTTCGTTTTTCTTTGGGTTAATTCCTAAAAGTAGAATTACTGGGTCATATGGTATTTCTATTCGTAGTTTTTTGAGGAAACTCCATACTGCTTTCCATAGTGGCTGGGCCAATTTAGATTCCCATTAACAACGCTTTGTGGTTTTGATTTGCATTTCCTTGATGGTCAGTGACGTGAAGCATCTTTTACTAACAGCTTCTTTCTGTTGATGTATTATAGTTCATTTGAGTGTCACAATAATCCTAGAGTATGCAAACCAGGTTTTATAATCTCCATATTACAAATGAGAAGCCAGAGATGGCAGAAGTTAGGTACTTATCCTCCGAGTCCCAAAATTGGTAAATAATAGATCTGAGGTTCAAGTCCACTTAGTCAGGTGGTCCCTTTTATGGAGTTGAGTGCCTTTCAATCATACTTTAGACTTGATATTTCTTTAAGATGCAGATTTCTGCTTGCAGTACTTTGGAGTAAGGGTTAGCAAAATATGTGCTGTGGGCCAAATTTGCTGCCACCTGTTATGTAAGTAAACTTTTTTTTAAAATATAATTTATTTTATTATCATTAATCTACAATTACATGTGCAATATTACGGTTATTAAACTACCCCTTCATCAGGTCCCCCCCACCAACCCCATTACAGTCACTGTCCATCAGCATAGTGAGATGCTATAGAATCACTACTTGTCTTGTAAGTAAACTTTTATTGGAACACAGACACACATTCATTTATTTATTATCTATGGTTGCTTTCATGCTACAATAGCAGAGCTGAGTAGTTGCAATGGAGGCTGTAAGGCCCACAAATCCTAAAATATTACTTCTGGCCCCTTATAGAAGTTTGCTGACCCCTGGTCCACAATATAAGCTTTACTGGTCTTCTCCTTGATTGTTATCTTTGGCTGGTGTCAGAGGTTAGTCTGAGACCAGGATAAGGGTTCACTTTGGGGCTTTCAAAGGTAACAGTTCCAGAAATTCTACATTTCACAGGGCTTTTTCCCTTCTACTTGACCTCAAATGTTACCATGTGTCTCCACCTCTCCCGGTATGACTTAGAGAGGGCCCCAGAAGGGCACATGACTTCACACCCAGAGAAGGGAAGAATGTACATAAACAACGACTTGGTTTGCTGGAAAACCGACTCTCTGAGACCAATCCTATGCTTTCCCACCTGTTGCCTGAGTTTGAAATCAGTGCTTCCTCCACATATCCAGGAGATGACCAACCCAATCTGCATATTTGAATGGTCAGGGCTTCCAGTCACACAGCGCAGGCTTCTCCACCCAACGTGCCCTTTTTGATGCCCTCACAGCAATTTGGTTCTGTCAGTGAGAGCCTACTTCTGACACCTTCAGCTCCCATGAGTTCAGTGCACAGGTCCTATGGCAGGCCCTGAGTTCTGTGTTCGATGCTAGGCAAGCATCAAAGTTTGGGGGAGGATCTCACATTGACAAAGACCTCAAACTCAAACTTTTGATATTATTTGCAAAAGAACTGGCTCCTAGAGTCACTGTGCTACACTGGTGGAATTACATTTGATACTAGGCCATGTCACTTAGAGTCTAGTTTCAATTAATATTGCTTTAGAACTCCATTATAATTTGTGAATAACATTATAAAACTGCATTTTTATTTTCTGGTAAAAATCTTCATATGTTAAAAGTAAACATTTAAATATACTACAATTTGTATCACACTGCTTTAAACCTTCTTTATATTTTCACTTACCAGAGCTACCAAAAAAATAAGAAACCTGAGCTTCTTTGGGTTTCCAGAGGCCCCAGTGCCTCAACCAGATTAATCTAATCAATAAAGTTGTGCCGAAAACGGGCATTGATCTTTTCTAACAACATCCCCAAGTTTGGCCATAAAGGGGTATGATTCACTATCTGCTCTCATGCTCTACATTATTGTCCATCTCAGGATCCAATTGGGTCAATGAGGAGGAACTCTCACAGTTATGGGAGTCATCCCCTCTTCTGCACCTCTCTCCTAGAAAAAGGGAGAAAGATTAGCCCAAAGCAGGGCTTATTTTAAAATCTCAGACATGGGGCAATCCCAGAACTGCCTACTTCATCAATGGAACTAAAATGCAGACTCTCTCACACACAGCTGTGACCCAATATGCAGACACTCAAATATCATTAGAGGACGATCAACCAGCAGAATTGTCTGCCAATCACCTATTTAACTTGACTCTGTGCTGCCTACAAAGCTGATATTAATATATACGTATGTTATACATATACACAATATACTCACATATACATACATGTGTAATATATATACATATTCACACATATATGTAATTTATTGAATTAACACTAATTTCTGAAGTTTTTCTTCCAGTTTCAGGTATTAGCAATGAAAGCCATTATATCTTTTTTTTTCCTGCCCTCCATATTGCTATCAAGCCCACCTACTGCGACTCCAGGATTGCTCTCCCTCTCCTTTCTTTTCTTTTTTTTTTATAATTTATTTTGGTATCATTAATCTACAATTACATGTGCAACATTATGGTTATTAAACTACCCCCTTCATCAGGTCCCCCCACCAACCCCATTACACTCACTGTCCATCAGCGTAGTGAGATGCTATAGAATCACTACTTGACTTCTCTGAGTTGCACAGCTCTCCCCGCACCCCCCCTAACATTACATCTGCTAATCGTAATGCCCCCTTTTCCCCCTTGTCCCTCCCTTCCCACCCATTTTCCCCAGTCCCTTTCCCTTTGGTAACTATTAGTCCGTTCTTGGGCTCTGTGAGTCTGCTGCTGTTTTGTTCCTTCAGTTTTTTTCTTTGTTCTTATACTCCACAGATGAGTGAAATCATTTGATACTTGTCTTTTTCAGCCTGGTTTATTTCACTGAGCATAATACCCTCTAGCTCCATCCAGGTTGTTGCAAATGGTAGGATTTGTTTTCTTCTTATGGCTGAATAATATTCCATTGTGTATATGTACCACCTCTTCTTTATCCATTCATCTACTGATGGACACTTAGGTTGCTCTCATTTCTTGGCTATTGTAAATAGTGCTGCGATAAACATAGGGGTGCATCTGTCTTTTTCAAATTGGGAAAGCCATTATATCTTTACACGACCTGGTGAAAGCCAGAGTCTAAAGGGCCACTTTGGGTGGGGGTCCTCATTCACTTAACAAACCTTTATTAGGATGTCTAGACACACAAGCCTAGAGAGCTGAGTAAGGTGACCTCTGTGAGGGACTTACAGAGCAGTGGTGGAAACCAACTCCCATATAAGTTAGGCTACAGAAAAAGTGGTGTTCTAGAGCTATAAACCAGGTGTTGCTATATCTCCAAGGAGGAAGCAGTGAATTGGAGCTGGAGGAAGACCTCACCTAGAAAAAGTAATATTTGGCTGCGCCTTGCAAAATCAGAAGATTGTGAGAAAGAGAGAGGAGGAAGAAGGCTTCAGATTCAATTTAACAAACACTATTTAATCACCGACCTTCTACCAAAAATATCAAACTGCATGACTTTCTTGGAATAAACACTCAGCAAACATTAGCTTTTGTAATACTAGTGTGATTATAGGTGCCGACAGGTCTAATGCTAGCCCGTATGGCACCTTTGATCTATTGGAAGAGATCTAATAGGTCACTAGATCTAAAGATCTCTAGACATTCAGAAGTCAAAATCAGGGCTCATGCCTTGGTGAGTTGGGCTAGATTTCAGTCCCACTTACAGCCCCACTTACTGCTCATGCTGAGCTCTTTTGTGCAGTGAACAGCCTGCTCAACTATACATGGCAACCCTGAGTGTAGAAACTCAAAGACGAATGAAACATGATCTCTTCCCTTGAGGAGATCATCTGGTCAAGGAAAGAAATATGGAAATACAGATGCTGCTATCACACATAATAAATTCATGTGCAAATATTATGGGAACGAGCAGTGAGAGGGAGATGTGATCAAAGGTTATGAGGCATGAAAACATGTGGCCAGTTGAATGAACACTGAATGTGCTTAGGAAGAAAGGGGAAGTAGTTTCACTTCTCCACACCTGTGTTTCCAAAGCCTAGAAGCGTCATCAGAATGACTTGAAAAGCACTTAATTATTCAGCCATAAAAAACAAGGAAATCCTTGAATCACTATGTTTTATACTTGAAACCAATATAATATTGCATATCAACTACTTCAATTAAAAAAAAAAGAGGAAACCCTGCCACTTGCAACCATATGGATGGACTTTGAGGTCATTATGCTAAGTGACATAAGTCAGACAGAGAAAGACATATACTGTATGATCTCATTTATATGCGGAAACTGAAAAAAGAAAAAACCAAACCCGTGGAAAAAGAAATCAAACTTGTGGTTACCCAAGGTAGGGGGTGGGGGAAGAAGGATTGGATGAAGGTCGTCAAAAGGTACAAATTTCCAGTTATAAGTAAGTACTAAGGATGTAGTGCACAACATGGCAACTACAGTTAACATTGCTGTGTGGTATATATGAAAGTTGTTAAGAAAGTAAATCCTGAGGTTCTTATCACAAGGAAAAAAATATATATTTGTATCTATATGAGATATTGGATGTTAACTAAACTTATTCGGGTAATCATTTCACAATATATGTAAATCAAATCATTATGCTGTATACCCTAAACTTATACAGTGCTATATGTCAATTATATCTCAGTAACGATGGGAATAAAAAAAGGAATAATTTAAAACTAAAAAAAGAAAGAAAGAAAGAAATTATAGACTCCTGCCCTCTACACTAAGAATCTGCATCATATTAAGTTCTCACAAATGATTCCAGTGCTTTGCGGATTGGGAAGAACAGGTGGGAACCAAGCCCCGACTCAACCTCTACTCACCACCGGGCACCCAGTTTCTCTCAGTGAACTGATAGTGGTCAGAACTTAGTCCCTACAATAAAAAGGAAATGAAAGTTCTGTGGTCACTAGGGCTGACTGCCCAGATGAAATTTCAGTTCTGCTTTAGACAGAAAAGGGCACCTGGGAGCTGAGGTGATTGGCACATCCCCGAGGCGGGCTACCTAAGGTAGTACGAGCACTTTGCATTCCCTGATATGACCCCTGTAAGGCTTCAGGGAGCAGGAAGGCACAGCCTGGCCAAGAGAGCGGCCCACAGGAGGAGTCCTGATGACAACCTCAGAGGAAGCCATTCCTGTGCCTGTGAACCTGGCCATGAGCCCCACACCCACCAAAGGATTCTTCTTTCCTGACTTCCTTGGTTATGACCTGTTTATTTGGGGAATTCAGTGCTGGGTACCCAGCTGGAAGATGAAGCATATTCCTAGGACATTGGCAGGGTGGCACACACACAAGCACTCACAACACATACACGCACACTCAAAAGAAAGAAAAAACTTTGACTTTTGTTTAAAGCTTTGATGCCATCAAAGGAAAATATTTTCCCTGAGGTTTATTATGTATTATTCTGACTTTAAATCACTTGTGGAAATGGAGGCACACCACAATTTTTTGACCTTCTTTTTAGTTAATAAACTTTACTTTTTAAAGCAGTTTTTGGTTCACAGCACAACTGAGTAGAAAGTACAGAGAGTTCCCATGAAACGCCTGTCCCCACACAACCACAACCGTCCACGCTATCAACGTGCCCCACCAGAGAGGGATACTTGTCACAATCAGTGGGCCTGCACAGACACACCGTCACCCGAAGTCCATAGCTGGCTTTGGGTTCACTCTTAGTGCTGCACATTCTATGGGCCTAGACGCGTATGTGATGACTCGTATCCACCATGGTGGCACTTACTGTGCAGAATGGTTTTGCTACCTTAAAAATCCTCTGTGCTCTGCCTACGCACCTCCCTTCCCCTTAACCCCTGGCAGGCATTAATGTTTTTACTGTCTCCATAGTTTTGCCCTTTCCAAAATGTCATATAGCTGAAATCATACAGTGTGTAGCCTTTTCACATTGGCTTCTTTCCCTCAGTAATATGCATTTAAATTTCCTCCATGTCTTTTCATAGCTTAATAATTCATTTTTTAGAGGTGAATAATATTCCATTGTCTGGATGTACTACAGTTTATTATACATTCACCTATTGAAGGACATCTTGGTTGCTTCCAAGTTGTGTCAATGATGAATAAAGCTTTTATAAACATGCGTGTGCAAGTTTTTGTGTGGACATAAGTCCTCAGTTCATTTAGGGAAATACTATAGAGACGACTGCTGGATCATAGTAAGAGTGTGTTTGGTTTTGTAAGAAAATGCCAAACTGTCTTTCAAAGTAAATGTAACATTTTGCATTCTCACCAGCAACAAATGAGAGTTCCTGTGGCTCCGTATCCTTATCAGCATTTGGTGTTGCCAGTGTTTGGGGTTTTGGCCACTTTAATAGGAGTGTAGTGATACCACATCAATGTTTTACCTTGTAATTCCCTAATGACATATGTTGCTGAACATACTTTCATATGCTTACCTGCCATCTTCATATCATCGTTGTTGAGGTTCCATTTTAAGTTACTGATTTTAGATACTTCTTTTTCAATACATGAGTTCAATGTCGTAAATTTCCCTTTAACTGCCTCACTGCCTCTGACAAATTTTGATGTTGTGTTTTCATTTTCATTTACTTACAAATGTCTTCAAATTTTTCTTCAGATTTCTTCTTTGACCACGTGTTTTTTAAAAATGTACTGTAGTCTGAAAGAAGACATTGTATGACTTATAGTCTTTGAAATTTGTTAAAGTGTGTTTTAAGGCCCAGAATGTTGTCTATTTTGGTGAATATTCCATGTGAGCTTGAGAAGAATGTGTAATGTCCTATTACATGAAGTAGTCTATAGATGTCAATTATGTACAGTTGATTGACTGTGCTATTGAATTTATCTCCTTACTGAATTTCTGACTGCTGGGTCTGTACATTTCTGAGAGCAGGTGTTAAAGTCTCCAACTATAATAGTGGATTCATATACTTCTCCTTGTAGTTTTATCAGTTTTTGCCTCTTGTATTTTGATGCTGTTGTTAGGTGCATACACATTAAGGATCATAAGTCTTCTTGAAGTATTGACACCCTTATGATACCTTCTTTTTCCCTGATAATTTCCTTGCTCTGAAATCTGATCTGTCTGAAATCAGTATCACTAGTCCCATTTTCTCTTGATTAAGTTAGCATGATATATCTTTCTCCATCCCTTTAATCTACATGTGTCTTTATGTTTAAAACAGGTTTCTTATTGTAGACAACATATGCTTGGGTCTTGTTTTTTGATCCACTTGACAAACTCTGTGTTTTAATATGTATATTTAGACCATAGTTGTTTAAGGTGATTATTGAACAGTTGGATTAATGTGCATCATATTCATTACTGTTTTCTATTTGTTGCTCTTGTTCTTTATTCCTATTTTTTCTTCCATACTTTTTCTGCCAGCTTTGTTTTAATTAAGCATTTTGTGATTCCACTTTCTCTCCCTTCTTACCATATCAGTTCTACGTTTTTAAACTTTTTTAGTGGTCTCCCTAGAGTTTGCAATATACTTTTACAAATGACTCAAGTCCACGTTCAAATAACACCATACCACTTCAGAGGTAGTGTTGAGTACATTTGACCCTTGAATAATACAGGGTTTAAGGGGTGCCAAACCCCCACAATCCTGTGCACTCAAAATCTGCATATAACTTTTGGCTCCCTGAAGACTTAGCTACTGGTAACCTACTGTGTTATTTACTGTATTCTTTTTTTTTAATATAATTTATTTTATTATCATTAATTTACAATTACATGTGCAATATTACGATTATTAAACTACCCCTTCATCAGGTCCCCCCCACCAACCCCATTACAGTCACTGTCCATCAGCGTAGTGAGATGCTATAGAATCACTACTTGTCTTCTCTGAGTTGTACTGCCCTCCCCGTGCCCCCTCAACATTACATCTGCTAATCGTAATGCCCCTTTTTCCCTCTTATCCCTCCCTTCCCGCCCATTTTCCCCAGTCCCTTTCCCTTTGGTAACTATTAGTCCGTTCTTGGGTTCTGTGAGTCTGCTGCTGTTTTGTTCCTTCAGTTTTTTTCTTTGTTCTTATACTCCACATATGAGTGAAATCATTTGATACTTGTCTTTCTCCGCCTGGCTTATTTCACTGAGCATAATACCCTCTAGCTCGATCCAGGTTGTTGCAAATGGTAAGATTTGTTTTCTTCTTATGGCTGAATAATATTCCACTGTGTATATGTACCACATCTCCTTTATCCATTCATCTACTGATGGACACTTAGGTTGCTTCCATTTCTTGGCTATTGTAAATAGTGCTGCGATAAACATAGGGGTGCATATGTCTTTTCCAAACTGGGCTTCTGCATTCTTAGGGTAAATTCCTAGGAGTGGAATTCCTGGGGCAAATGGTATGTCTATTTTAAATTTTATAAGGAACCTCCATACTGTTTTCCACTTTCCACAATGGTTGAACTAATTTACATTCCCACCAGCAGTGTAGGAGGGTTCCCCTTTCTCCACATCCTTGCCAACATTTGCTGTTGTTTGTCTTTTGGACATTGGCCATCCTCACTGGTGTGAGGTGATATCTCACTGTGGTTTTAATTTGCATTTCTCTGATGATTAGCAAAGTGGAGCATCTTTTCATGTGCCTGTTGGCCATCTGAATTTCTTCTTTGGAGAAGTATCTGTTCAGATCCTCTGCCCATTTTTTAATTGGATTATTTGCTTTTTGTTTGTTGAGGTGTGTGGGCTCTTTATATATTTTGGATGTCAACCCCTTATCAGATATGTCATTTATGAATATATTCTCCCATACTGTAGGATGCCTTTTTGTTCTACTGATAGTGTCCTTTGCTGTACAGAAGCTTTTTAGTTTGATAGAGTCCCACTTGTTCATTTTTGCTTTTGTTTCCCTTGCCCGGGGAGATATGTTCATGAAGAAGTTGCTCATGTTTATGTCCAAGAGATTTTTGCCTATGTCTTTTTCTAAGAGTTTTATGGTTTCTTGACTTACATTCAGGTCTTTGATCCATTTTGAGTTTGCTTTTGTGTGTGGAGTTAGGCAGTAATCCAGTTCCATTCTCTTACCTGTAGCTGTCCTGTTTTGCCAACACCAGCTGTTGAAGAGGCTGTCATTTCCCCATTGTATATCCATGGCTCCTTTATCATATATTAATTGACCATATATGCTTGGGTTAATATCTGGAGTCTCTATTCTGTTCCTCTTGTCTATGGGTCTCTCCTTGTGCCAATACAAAATTGTCTTGATTTCTGTGGCTTTGTAGTAGAGCTTGAAGTTGGGAAGTGAGATCCCGCCTGCTTTATTTTTCCTTCTCAGGATTGCTTTGGCTATTCGGGGTCTTTTGTGGTTCCATATGAATTTTAGAACTATTTGTTCCAGTTTGTTGAAGAATGCTGTTGGTATTTTGATAGGGATTGCACTGAATCTGTAGATTGCTTAGGCAGGATGGCCATTTTGACAATATTAGTTCTTCCCACCCAAGAGCATGGGATGAATTTCCACTTGTTAGTGTCCTATTTAATTTCTCTTAGGAGTGTCTTGTAGTTTTCAGGATATAGGTCTTTCACTTCCTTGGTTAGGTTTATTCCAAGGTATTTTATTCTTTTTGATATAATTGTGAATGGAATTGTTTTCCTGATTTCTCTTTTTGCTAGCTCATCATTAGTGTATATGAATGAAACAGATTTCTGTGTATTAATTTTGTATCCTGCAACTTTGCTGAATTCAGATACTAGTTCTAGTAGTTTTGGAGTGGATTCTTTAGTTTTTTTTATGTATAACATTATGTCATCTGCAAATAGTGACAGTTTGACTTCTTCCTTAACAATCTGGATGCCTTTTATTTCTTTGTTTTGTCTGATTGCCATGCGTAGGACTTCCAGTATTTGTTGAATAAAAGTGGGGAGAGTGGGCATCCCTGCCTTATTCCCGATCTTAGGTGAAAAGCTTTCAGCTTCTCACTGTTAAGTATGTTAGCTGTGGGTTTGTCATATATGGCCTTTATTATGTTGAGGTACTTGCCCTCTATACCCATTTTGTTAAGAGTTTTTATCATGAATTGATGTTGAATTTTGTCGAGTGATTTTTCAGCATCTATGGAGATGATCATGTTGTTTTTGTCCTTTTTGTTGATGTGGTGGATGATGTTGATGGATTTTCGAGTGGTGTACCATCCTTGCATCCCTGGGATGAATCCCACTTGATCATGGTGTATGATCCTCTTGATGTATTTTTTAATTTGGTTTGCTAATATTTTGTTGAGTATTTTTGCATCTACGTTCATCAGGGATATCGGTCTGTAATTTTCTTTTTTTGTGGCATCTTTGCCTGGTTTTGGTATTAGAGTGATGCTGGCTTCATAGAATGAGTTTGGAAGAATTCCCTCCTCTTCTATTTTTTGGAAAACTTTAAGGAGAATGGGTATTATGTCTTCTCTAAATGTCTGATAAAATTTAGCAGTGAATCCATCCAGCCCGGGGGTTTTGTTCTTGGGTAGTTTTTTGATGACCGATTCAATTTCGTTGCTGGCAATTGATCTGTTTAGATTTTCTGTTTCTTCCTTGGTCAGTCTTGGGAGGTTGTATTTTTCTAGAAAGTTTTCCATTTCTTCTAGGTTATCCAGTTTGTTAGCATATAGATTTTCATAGTATTCTCTCATAATTCTTTGTATTTCTGTGGTGTCCTTCGTGATTTTTCCTTTCTCATTTCTGATTCTGTTTATGTGTGTAGGTTCTCTTTTTCTCTTAATAAGTCTGGCTAGGGGTTTATCTATTTTGTTTATTTTCTCAAAGAACCAGGTCTTGGTTTCATTGATTTTTTTCTATTTGATTCTTCTCAATTTTATATCTTTCTTCTCTGATCTTTATTATGTCCCTCCTTCTGCTGACTTTGGGCCTCATTTGTTCTTCTTTTACCAGTTTCAATAATTGTGACTTTAGACTATTCATATTTGGGATTGTTTTTCCTTCTTTAAATAGGCCTGGATTGCTATATATTTTCCTCTTAGAACTGCCTTCACTGCATCCCACAGAAGTTGGGGCTTTGTGCTGTTGTTTTCATTTGTCTCCATATATTGCTTGATCTCTGTTTTAATTTGGTCATTGATCCACTGATTATTTAGGAGCATATTGTTAAGCCTCCATGTGTTTGTGAGCCTTTTTGTTTTCTTTGTACAATTTATTTCTAGTTTTATACCTTTGTGATCTGAAAAGTTGATTGGTAGAATTTCAATCTTTTTTAATTTACTGATGCTGTTTTTGTAGCCTAGTATGTGGTCTATTCTGGAAAATGTTCCATGTGCACTTGAGAAGAATGTGTATGCTGCTGCTTGTGGGTGTAGAGTTCTGTAGATGTCTGTTATGTCCATCTGTTCTAGTGTGTTGTTCAGTGCCTCTGTGTCTTTACTCACTTTCTGTCTGGTTGATCTGTCCTTTGGAGTGAGTGGTGTGTTGAAGTCTCCTAAAATGAATGCATTGCATTCTATTTCCTCCATTAATTCTGTTAGTAATTGTTTCACATATGTCAGTGCTTCTGTGTTGGGTGCATAGGTATTTATAATGGTTATATCCTTTTGCTAGACTGACCCCTTATCAATATGTAATGTCCTTCTTTATCTATTGTTACTTTCTTTGTTTTGAAGTCTATTTTGTCTGATATAAGTACTGGAACACCTGCTTTATTCTCCCTATTGTTTGCATGAAATATCTTTTTCCATCCTTTCACTTTTAGTCTGTGTATGTCTTTGGGTTTGAGGTGAGTCTCTTGTAAGCAGCATATACATGGGTCTTGCTTTTTTATCCATTCTATTACTCTGTGTCTTTTGATTGGTGCATTCAGACCATTTAGTTTGAGGTAATTATCAATAGATATGTACTTATTGCCATTGCAGTCTTTGGATTCGTGTTTACCAAAGGTTCAAGGGCCGCTTCTTTACTATGTAACTGTCTAACTTTAACTCACTTATTACGCTATTATAAACACAGTCTGCTGAGTCTTTATTTCTCTCTCTTCTTATTCTTCCTCCTCCACTCTTTATATGTTAGGTGTTTTATTCTGTACTCTTTTGTGTTTCCCTTGACTGCTTTTGTGGATACCTGATTTTAGTTTTCGCCTTTAGTTAGTATTTGTTTGGACTGCTTTCTTTGCTGTGATTTTATTTCTCTGGTGACATCTATTTAGCCTTAGGAGTACTTCCATCTAGAAGAGTCCCTTTAAAATATCCTGTACAGATGGTTTGGGGGAGGTAAATTCCCTCAGCTTTTGCTTATCTTGAAATTGTTTAATCCGTCCTTGAAATTTAAATGATAATCTTGCTGGATACAGCATTCTGGTTCAAGGCCCTTCTGTTTCATTGCATTAAATATATCATGCCATGCTCTTCAGCCTCAAAGGTTTCTGTTGAGAAATCTGATGATAGCCTAATGGGTTTTTCTTTGTCGATGTCTTTTTTCTCTCTCTGGCTGCTTTTAATACCTTGTCTTTGATCTTTGCCATTTTAATTATTATATGTCTTGGTGTTGTTCTCCTTGGGTCCCTTGTGTTGGGGTATCTGTGGGCTTCCATGGTCTGAGAGACTATTTCCTTCCCCAGCTTGGGGAAGTTTTCAGCGATTATTTCTTCAAAGACACTTTCTATCCCTTTCTCTCTCTTCTTCTTCTTCTGGTACCCCTATTATGCAAATATTGTTCCATTTGGATTGGTCACACAGTTCTCTTAATATTCTTTCATTCCTAGAGATCCTTTTTTCTCTCTCTGCCTCAGCTTCTCTGTTCCTGTTCTGATATCTATTCCATTAACAGTCTCTCTTTTTTTAATATAATTTATTTTATTATCATTAATCTACAATTACATATGCAATATTACGGTTATTAAACTACCCCTTCATCAGGTCCCCCATTAACAGTCTCTTGCACCTCGTCCAGTCTGCTCTTAAGTCCTTCCATTGCTTGTTTCATTTTTGGTATTTTCCTCTGGACTTCATCCCTTAGCTCTTGCATATTTCTCTGCAGCTCCATCAGCATGGTTATGACTTTTATTTTGAATTCTTTTTCAGGAAGATGGGTGATTTCAGTCTCAACAGGCCCTTTCTCTGGTGTTTGAGTGATTTTGTACTGGAGCAGGTTCTTCTGCCTTTTCATGGCTATAGTAGTGATCGCTGGCAAGTGGTGTGTGCGTCATCTTGGAGAACACAGTCCCTCCCTGCTTGCTGGTCGCCTTGCCCTTCTCTGCTGCCTGTGCTGGTTAACGGCACACAGGGAGCAGTCTCTGGGTTAATCCCCTGAGCTCCCATGGGTGGGGTGGTCCTCAAGATAGCGTAGGACACTGGCAGGGTCCCAGACGAGTGGCATGTGTTCTCTTGCCAGAACAGCACCCCTTCATGCCTTCTGGACTTTGTGCTGCGTTCCTCTGCCTGTGCTGCGCAGCTGCATGTAGGCAGCAGCCTGTGGGTCTGGCCCGGTTAGCTGCGTGTTGGGAGAAGACCATGTGGTTGCTGTGGGTGGGCTTCTCCCCGGCTGGTCCACAGCAATGGCAGGTCAGCTAGTTTGCTTGCTGTGCTGGGCTGAGTGTGCCAGAACGATTTTTTCCACCTGTTAAGTCCTTGTCCCTTTAAGACTTTTAAAGCACCCACTTTTCTTTTGTCCCAGGGAAGATGGCTGTGGGGACCCACTCACAGTCTCCATCTCGGGTTTTACTTTTCTGTTTCTCTAATATCCAGTACACCATGCAATGTGTGTGTGTGCTCCTGGTGCAGATGCCCAAGGCTGGTTATTTAGCAGTCCTGTGCTTCCACTCCCTCCCCACTCCGATTCTTTTCCTCCCGCCGGTGAGCTGGGTTGAGGGGAGTGCTCGGGTCCCGCGGGGTCACGGCTTTGTATGCTGAGTTGGCGCAGATGTAGAGGTAGCCTGGCTGTTGTACTGGATCTTCTGGTCTCTCTTTTAGGAATACTTGTATTTGCTGTATTTTCAAAATATATATGGTTTTGGGAGGAGATTTCCACCACCCTACTCACACAGCCATCTTGCGAAATCTACTGCCTATACACAGTTTTTTTTGGCATCTATCCAGCTTGATGTTCTCTGAGCTCTGACATGAATTTGGGGAAATTCTGTCATTATTGCTTCAAATATTGTTTCTGTTCATTTCTCTTTTTCTGGTATTCCCATTACATGTATATTACCTTTTGTAATTGTGCCACAGTTCTTGGATAAGTTTCTATTGTTATGCCCTTAAGCTCACAGATTCACTCCTGAGCCATGTCTAGTCTACTAATGAGCCCATCAAAGACATCCTTCACTTCTGTTAGTGTTTTTGATCCCTAGCATTTTTTTTCATAGAATTTCCATTTCTCTGTTTACATTCTCTATCTGTTCTTGCATGTTGTATACTTTTTACATTAGAGTCCTCAACATATTAATCATAGTTTTAAAAAATTCCTGGTCTGATTATTCCAACATTTTGTCTACCATATCTGTCTCTGGTTCTGATGCTTACTAAATCTCTTTAAACTGTGTTTTTTGCCTTTTAGTAATGCTTGTAATCTTTTGTTGAAAGGCACATATGATGTACAGGATGAAAAAAATGGCAACAAATAGGCCCTTAGTAATGTGGTAGTAAGGTGTACGAGGGAGGGAAAGTGTTCTATAGTCCTATGATTAGGTCTCAGTCTTGTGTTGAGTCTGTGCCAATGGACTTTGAACTTCACCTGTGCCTCTCGGTTCCTCCACCTGCCTTAGATGGGACAGGATGGTTGGAGCAGCCAGAGTTATATATTTCCCTTTCCCCACTTGGAAGGCTAGAGGGGGCTAGAGTTGGGTATTTCCCTTCCCGAGGTAGGTTAGCCTCTAATAAAAGCCCAGCAACTTAAGCTCTGGTGAAATAGGTTCTCCTGAGGGCAGGCCTTGTTTAGAAGGACAGAATGCTCTGGCATACTTCATATGGTTCCTTGTTTCCCTCCACTTGTCGGGATTATGAGTATTTTTCTCCAATACTCACTGTGAGAACCTGATAGAGTTCCTGGAGGTGAAACTCACAAAAATGTATGTCCCCCCACATGACCGAGTCCCCCTGGAATTCTCACCTTTCTGAGTCACCCACACTGAGCCTCCAGCAACTGGTCTATCACAGCTCAGGTTTTCTTCCCCAGCCACGGGTTCCCGCAGCAGCTTCTGCTCCCATAAGCCATGATTCTCTGTATCCGTCTGTCGGTCTTTCCAGTTTTGGGGGTAGTAGTTTGACCTGTGACCTCCCAGCTCTGAAAGATCCAAGAAAAGTTGTTGATTTTCTAAATTGTTCATCTTTTCATTTGTGGTTAGGACAGAGTGGCCATTACTATGCTCCTTACATGCGAGACAGGAAACAGAAATGACCCACCATAATTTTTTCAATACTGAGGGTCTCTGACAGGTCTTACTGTGCCCTAGGAAAATTGAATTTCAGTTAACATTCATCAAGGACCATCTATGAGCCAGATGTCTGGAAAATACTTTCCTATTCAATATTTCATAAAGCCCTCACAACAGCCCTGAGAAGTGGGTTTTAATATTATCTCCATTTTATAGATAGGGAAGCTGATACTTGA
This sequence comes from Smutsia gigantea, assembly GCA_032199065.1. Taxonomy (NCBI): domain Eukaryota; kingdom Metazoa; phylum Chordata; class Mammalia; order Pholidota; family Manidae; genus Smutsia; species Smutsia gigantea. The sequence goes on from JAVSCE010016337.1 coordinate 32,543, forward strand.
AATTTTCAATGACTTGACAAGATTACCTACGTATGAAGTGGTAGAGCTCAGATTAAAACTAGGTATTTTTCTAACTTCAAGGCAAGAGACTAACTTTAGTAAATGAAAAGTCCAAGTGATTTCCTGCTCCTCCTCCTCCTCTCTCTGAGACCTTTACTCATGTTTCAGTTGGCATGGAGGTGGGGACATTGGGAAAGCTGAGGTCCACCCACTGAATCAGTGCCAGTGCTTGAGCAACTATGTCTGGCAAATGCAGTTTAGATTTATTCTGACTTTCCAAAATGAACTGCAAGAATTATCAGACAACTACCACAATCCAATTTCTATAAGTAGTTTTTCCATTTTATTTTTGTGTAGACCGCAGTTTCTTAGTCAGGGTTCCTCAGGGGTTCTCATGGGCTTCAAGAGGTTTCAGACCTCTTGAAACCATGTTCCGCTTTGTAGGTGTGAGAAAAACATGAAGTTTTCTGAGGAGAGGATTTATCTTTTTCATTAAATTCTCAGAGATGTCCAATGCAAACAAGGTTAAACATAATTAATATAGGCTTTGTCCAGAAAGAATTTGTTTCTAAATTTTCTAACTCCGGCCTAGGGGGAGAACCAGAAACAAGCAGGGAATGCAACAGTTCCTATCAGGAAATAATAATCACACTAATACTTCGGTAATTACTTTTTTCCTCTGTGCTGATTGAGACATAGATTTGGCTTTGGTGAAACCAAAAAAAAAAAAAAAAAAAAAAAGAAACCCCAGTGATTTGTGCTGAGCCTAAGAGGATGCATCTGTTTCCTGAACCAACCAGATCAAATGAGCACCGCAGCAAATGCTGCCTGTGTGGAGACTTTATTTTCTTCAAACAAAAGATGAAGCAGTTATACCCAAAGTTGAGGGAAGAGGGGTAAAAAGAATAAGCCCAGGCAAAAGGAGACATATAATCTCTGCACTGAGGTCATGCCGATGGATTTCTTGATATGGTACCTTCGCCAAACTAAAGTTCACTCCTATTATTTCTACAGTACCTATAAAGTAACTCTACTTTCTGAAATCTTTATACAATAGAGGCTTTGGCTCAGTCTATCTGATTTATTTCAGCAAGTACTATATTGTATATTTGCCAGGGTAGATAAAATAAGAGTTCCTGTGGCCAGGATTCTCCCCTGGCCCTGGTTGACTAGCTCACTGCACACCTGTGGGCAATACATGTGGGCTGTTGACTCTATATAAAGAGCTGACATGGTGGCATGGCTGCAAGGCTGCAGGAGAGCAGAGCAGAGGCTGGAGTGGTGGCAGCGCCAAGGACAGAGGCCCAGAGGACGTCTGTGCGGGATGACTGTGCAGAGAGGCCCGGAGGACGGCTGTGCAGACAGAGGGGCCCAGAGGCAGAGACAGGCTTGCTGCATGCAGACTCGCTCTGAGTGAACAGGATTCTAATGACTGACCTGCCACTGTGGGAATAAAGTTGGGTATAACCCTTTCACCCCAAGAATGTTTTACTGTCAAGTTCTTTGGTCACATTGAATCCATAGAGAACTTTCCTGGGGCTGAAACCCATTGGCAAGACAGCCACCCACTCTCCCCTGTTCCCAGGCTCCCACATACATGTCCTGATCCAGTCATGCATAATTCCTTGCCATGCTCTCAGTTGCCTCTGCACCTTTGCATTTTGCTCTTCCCTCTGCTTGAAACACCCTTTACTTCCTCCTCCCCTTGGCTATCTCCCCCTCAGCCTAAGAGACATTTCTTATAATTAGGTGTCTTCAACCCCTTAGGAAGAGTTACCTGTCCTTGATGCCGCCATCGTATCCCACGCATGCGTTTATCCTAGCACTCAGGGCACCACTCCTCTCCAAGCTCCTTGAGGGCGGGACCCATGTCTTTCACGTGGAATCTCTAAGCGTGCTTGACACATAATAAGCTTGTACTGAATATAAGTGAAATGAATGAGTGGTTAATTTCCCACCAGTGCCTAAATAAGGAATTTTAAGACTCTTGTGCAAATATTCTACTGTTGAAAGTCATAGAAATATTTTCTGTTCCTTTTTTTGTTCCTCTTGGAACCTGGGGATTTTAGAAATATTGACCTCTCAATATTTTAAAGCTCAATTTAACAGTCCCACCCATATCAGAGGAGCCCTAAAAAGAAAGAAAAGATAAGTAATCTGATTTATTATAAGAAAAAAGATCATGTAATGTATTAAAACAAAAGAAGAGTTTGGATTTTAGTCTCAAAAATGTTTCCTTTTTTCAAGGCCATTACTGTGATGGCTAGGGTAAATGGCCGTTTTTGAAATCTGCTACATGTGACATGTTATTCAACTTTTTTGTTTCCCAAGAGGCTGAATCAGGGCTGCTTATGTAGTCATAATGACGTACAACTCCAAGTTTGAGAAATGTGCTTAAAAAACAGAGAAACTATATAAAGCTTTTCATTTCCTTCCTCTAACAAAGGTAATGTGTGGAAAGAAAAAAGGAAAACGGACCAGCAATCTGTGACCTCAGTGAATAGATCTGCTTGGGAAGACCTGCGACTGGTGTCTGACTGCTTAATGTGCTGAAGGCAAAAGAAATGAATGGAATCAGATACAAAGAGAAATACTTTAATCCCCAAAATGGGATTCTAAATAAATCCAAATTCTGAGAGAATAGAATAGCTGCTTTCCTGGAAGCAGATAGCTGCCTAAAATGACCAGCTGATGCTAGAATTCTGATTCCCTTTTCATGCTAGAATAATATAAAATCATAAATTTTTAGATTTAAAAGGGACTTTGAAGATCAGTTACACCAGGCTTTCACTCTAACCTACCCCAGTTTGACTAAGCTCTCTATTATTATATCCCTGGAGAGCACAGGTGGAATCCAACCTAAAATAGGCTTCCTCAGAAGAGTTTGGTCCTCTGAATATTTGCCCCCAGGAACATCTGGTCTAAATGCCTTCATTTCTCTCACAAGAAAGATGATGTCTAAATCCAGGCTTCTCACAGATGTGTCCAGTGCCTTATGATGTACAAAGCATGTTCTCATCACAGTATCTAATTCAATAATGATTCAGTGGCTCTCCAAGGTCACCTAGCTTATTAATGATATGACTTAGACCAGGACTCCTCCTTCACCACAGCACTTGCTGGAAATTATTCTGAATTGCTATCTGTAAAATTCTGAGCAGGAGGATTTGGCTGTATCTAAGGATAACATGGAAGCAAGTTAAACATTCTGGTGTTTTACAGTGAAGTTAACAAATCCCTTCACGAGGTGGGTACATCGTACACAGTCCTTAAACAGGGAAATGTGAAATAGGTATCTCAAAACCTAGGAGAAACTGGTGACATCAAAGCCGGTGGTGTTTTCCTCATTTCAAAGCACTTCACAGGATTATGGGGGAGGGTGTGTTTTAAGGAGAGTTTCTCAAATTTTAATGTGCAGAGAGGCATCTTGGAGTTTCTGATTCATAAAGTTTTGGGTGGGACCTGAGATAATGCATCTCAAACATCCTTTCAGGATTTATCAATGCTACTGGTCCACAGAGCACGCTGTGAGTAGCTAGTTGTAAGGAAGAACATTAGCCTAGGAAGCAGAAGACTTGGACCCAAGTCTCAGCCGTGCATTTATGAGCCATGTGAACTTGGGCAAGTCTCACTCTAAGTCTGTTTTTCCTCATCTGAAAAATGGGGGCTATAATCACATCTCTATTTGCACCAACTGCTTTGAGACTGTCATCTGTCATCCCTTTTCTGGGACTCTATCCTAAATTTGATGGAACATTTTTAACCATAAAAGATGTTTGTCACAATCCTTTTTTGTAATAGCAGAAAACAAGGAGAAACCTAAAGAGCCAAAATTAGGGAGACATTTGAGTGAGCTAGACTATGTATATTGAATTGGATATTAAGCAACTAATATTAAGCAACTTCATGTTTAGGGAGGATATTAGAATACGGGGAAATGTTGGGGAAATGTTCATACAATAACATAATTAAGTTTTCAAGCCCAAATACAAAATCATATATAAGGAATAATCTCTACACTAAGTGTATAAAAATTCCTGCCCTGGCTGACTCATAGATACACTGAGAATAAAATGAGGCAGCAATTGATAACTCACTATGTAACTATGAGGTATGATTATAATTGTTTTCTAATGGCATGGAGAACCCCAGGTGAAGTCTCATTCCCTGCCTTGGCAGCCTGCCCTAGTTCTGCAACATAACATTTCCTAGAAGGGCCAGCCAGCTCCCATCTGAACATTTCTTCTTAGCAGGAAGGATTTGTTCTGACTATGCTTGAAAATATGAACCCAAGAAGCAAAGAATATATTTCCCATTTCTGCTGTTACCCTTGAGAAAAAGGAGCAAGGGGACAAATTTTTAAGAGTTTTCTGGGATAGACTCTCTAAAAGGTGAGGTTTGAAGGGCAGAAGGCAATTTCAAGATCAAACTTGGGTTTGAATCCTAGATCTGTCGTTTATTGGTTGTGGGACCTTGAACAAGTCAAACAACAATTTTACTGAGCTTTGATTTCTAAATCTGTAAAACAACTCTCATAATATTCATTTTATTAGGGTAGTTTGAGAATTAAATAGAATAATTAATGAAAAGTGCCCAGAGTCGTGTCTGGCACCTAGCAAACTCTCAATGAGTCATAGCTGATTGTGGAAAGCAGCTGGTCCCCATGGTCGTGCCTTAAGCGGGTATAGAAGGGATCTTTGACTTGCTTATAACCAGCAGAATGTGGCAAACAGGATCAGAGTCACAATTATATACATAAGTTTCCGTCTTGATAGCACACATTAGAGAGATTCACTCTCTATTGCTGGCTTGGAAGAAGCAAGCTGCCATGTTGTGAGAGGGCCTGGGCAGAAGTCCCACACGGCAAGGAATTGCGAGCAGCTTCTAGCAGCTGGCCCTGGTCTACAGCCAGCAAGAAAACAGAGACCTCAGTCAAACAACCATAAGAAAATGAATTTTTACCAACAACCAGAATGATCTTGGAAATTATTTTTTCCCTCATAGAGCCTGCCGATTAGAATGTGACCCAGCTGCCACCTTGTTACTGCCTGATGAGAGGCTGAACAGAAGACCCAGCTAAGCCACAGCAGACTCCTGACACACAGGGCTCTGAGATGATAAATGTGTTGTTTTTAGCCTCCACATTTGTTGTCATTAGTTACACAGCAATACAAAGCCATGCACTAATAAAAAGTAGAAAATGAACACTTGTCTTTTGTCCATTGCTTGCAATGAACAAGCTCACCTTCCTTTCGCCAATGTTTATTAGGCACCCACTATTCTGTTGGGGCCAAATCAAATAGTACACAGAACCTGCCTGGATGAGCTAAAGGTCAGTGGTGGACACACACAGGAAAACAAATAATTACAATAAAGGGCAATGAATGCAATGATTGAGAGAGTAGAGCTTCACAGTAGTAACATTTCAGCTAGATCATGAAGAATCGGGCTGATTCAGGAATTAGCCAAGCAGAGATGAGGAGGAACAGTATTCCAGGCTGATGGATTGACACATGTAAAGGCATAGGGATGAGGAGCTACGCACTGTACCTCAGGAAAGCCAGGTGGTTGATAAGAGAAATTTTCTCCAGTAGAAGTGTCCTAGTTAATAAATGAGGAAGGAATTACAGATTTAGAATACCAGTATTCTGTAACCCTAAACCCCCAACCTAGGCAATGATCATTAATGTCTGCTGAAAGAGAAACAACCAACCAGACACCAAGTGCTTTTTTGCTGTAGTAAATCATATAACATAAAATTCACCTTTTTAACCATTTTCAAGTGTACAATTCAGAGGAATTTGCTGCATTCACAATGTTGTGTGACCATCACCACTAGCTAGTCCTAGAACATTTTCATCATCCCCAAAGGAAACCCCATATCCATTAACCAGTAGTCAGTCCCCATTCTTCCCTTCCTCCAGCCCATGGCAACTGCTAACCTGCTTTCTGTTTCTGCGGATTTGCCTGTTTTTTGACATTTCATAGAAATAGAATCGTCATACAATATGTTTGGCTTTTTTCATTTTGTATGTCTTCAAGATTCAACCATGTCATAGCAGGCATCAGTACCGTATTCCATTTTATGGTTGAATAATATTCCATTGTAGGAATATACCACCCATTTATTATCTGATGGCCACTTAGGTTGCTTCTACCTTTTGATCTGTGAATAATGGTACTGTGAGCATTCATGTACAAGTTTTTGTTTGAACACTTATTTTCAGTTCTTTTGAGTACATACCTAGGGGTGGAATTGCAGGGTCATATGGTAAGTCTATGTTTAACTTACTGAGGATCTGCCAACTGTTTTTCACCATTCTACATTCCACAGTGTATGAGAATTCCAATTTGCCCACATCCATGTCAACACTTGTTATTTTCTATTTTTTGTTTGATTGTTTGTTTGGCCATCCCAGTAGTGTGAAGTGGTATCACCAAATACTTTTGGTGGAAGTACACCTAGGAAGTATTCTTGCCAAAATTGAACTGACTCAGATGGAGCCTCAGGAGCTATGCTGCCTAAAACAGTACCCACTAGGCACAAGTGACTCCCGAGCGCTTGAAGAATTGCTAGTCTGAATGTGAATGTGCAATAAGTGAAAAATACATGCTGGATTTCTAAGAGTATGAAAAACAATGTAAGGTATTTCATTAATGATTAATTTCTTAATGATCTATATATTTTATATTGAAATTTTCTGTATTTTGGTTATATTAGGTTAAATAAAATATATTGTTAAAATTAATTTCATCTTTTTACTTTTTTTGTATAGCTACTAGAAAATTTTTAATTATCTTTATGGTTTACATTATATTTCATTGGACAGCACTGCTCTAAGTTCAACTACCAGTTTACAGGAAATACAGAGAACATATGTGCTAAACACCACCATAAGATTAGCACTATTAGAACCCAGAATGGGCAACCCTTCAAGATAAAATACCCAGTTTCTTCAGTAAATAAACTGCAAGGTTAAAGAAAAAAAGAGGGTGGGGAAGCCTTTGGATTCAAAGAAATCTTAAAGACATATCAGCCAACCTTGTTTAATACCAATTAGAGAAACCAGCTCTGTCACTGAACACCTACTAGATATTTGATGATAATAAGGAACTACTATTTTCTTAGAGTCATAATGGTATTGTGGTTATGTTATTTTAAGAATCCTTAATCCATAGATATGATTATTGAAATAATTATAGATGAAATAATGTGATGTTTGAGATTTACCTCAAATTAATCCATTAGGAAAAATAGTGAGGGTATGGATGGGCCAAGACTAGCCTTTCACTGATAATTGTTGAAGCCAGGTGATAGCATATGAAAAGGTCATTATACTATGCTCTCTACTTTCATGTGTGTTTGAAATTTTCTACAATAATTTTTTCAGCATAGTGTGTTTGGGGAGCTGCCAGAAATTTTAAATAGGCAAAGAATATGATGTTGACATATGGCAGGGAGGAAAGAAGGTGTAAGACATGAGATCAAAAAGGTAAGTGAGACCAGACCACATAAGCATAAGCACACTAATGCATTTGGATTTTGCCTCCATGGTCTGGTGTGTCACAGATCTTACTGTGCATCAGAATCTCCTGAGCAGCTAATGAAAATACAACTAGTGACCAGGAGCTATTTTCATCCAATGGGGTACTGCCCCTCTCCCCTGCCATGTGGGTATTCCATTCCAGTCAGATGGACAGGCGATTCATGAATAGTGGGTCAATAGTGATTTGTCCTAGGGCATTGGAATGTGACATCATTCCAATGCCCTAGGGCCAATGAATGTCTTTCCCTGAAACTGATATGAACAATGGACTAAGAACTTCCCTTTTGGATGGCATTAAAAAGATGTAATTCAATAAGCCTGAGCTACCAGCAGCCTTCTTCCCCAGACACATGAAAGAAGACAGTTTGTAGTAGGAGAGAATGAACTCCGTATATATATATAAATGAGCAGAGTTGAATTATAGAGAGAAAGAGAAAATCATTTGATTCTGATGGGTGATGCCCGATAGAAATGTAATGTAAACCACAAACACAAGCTGCAAATGCAATTTTAAGTTTCTAGGGTCCATGTTAAGAACAGTAAAACAGATAAAAATGACTTTCATGCTATACATATTTTATTTAATCCAAAACTTCAAAATTATTTCAACATGTAATATAAAAATAAAAGATCATTAATGAAATAGCTTTATTTTTCCACTATGTCTTTGAAAGCCAGCAGGTATTTAGTACTTACATCACATCTCAAATTGTGCGAGCCACATTTAAAGTATTCAGCAGCCACATGCGGCTAGTGACTGACTGCTTTGTTGACCGCACAGCTTTAGATCCATTCCTACTGAAGCAGTTCTTGTTCTGTGTTTCCTTAGATTCTGTATATTGGTCTATTTGGCATCCACTGGTCACAAGGGCCAAACTAATGATTGAAATTGTTTATATCTCCCCTGCAATCCAGAACCCATACTCTGGAATCACCTCCTTTATCTAACTCTCACACACCAAGCCATTATTTTCCCCGCCCTAAGTCACCCCAAAGTCGGGTATTAGACAACTTGGAACAGCTGCTCTGCCCAAGATCCCACCTGATTGTTCAAACTAGCTGGTCCTAAGTGGTTTGCCCTGCCTTGCCTTGTCTTGCTTGCCTGAAGAAATACCAAAAAGTCTGTGGTCTATGACTTCACCCTTGTTCCTTTCTGCGTCCTGGCAAACCTGGTGCTTCCCCAGGTGGTCCTGTGTGGCATGGCATACCCACTCCTCTCAGGAAATGTAAGTAATACATTGACCAATGACACTGACCTCTCCATGTCATCAACTCAGCCACTTCCAAAAATCGATAACCCATGGACATAACTGAGATTGTTCTGCCCCCATGAACATCCTACTCAGAGCAAATAAAGATTCCTTTTTTTTCTTTTTAGTTTATTTGGATATCATTAATCTACAATTAAATGAGTAATATTCTGGTAAGATTCCTTTTTTGATCTAAGCAAGTTTGAGATGTTTCTGTTACTTACAACCTAAAGAATTCAGACTAACATATACAGATTCTCAGTTCCTACCCCAAACTTTAGAAACTATATCTTAATACAATGATTCTTTTATAGACAACTGTGCATAGACCCCACGCTGGAGTTTGGGAACCCTCACTGTGGGCCAGAAGGCTCTGACGAGTCCTTATATATATGGAATGAAATGATCGGATTTGGGTTTTGAGATAATAACTTCCGGCAGTTGGTTTGGAAGATGGGCCAGGAGGGCAGGAGATGAAAGCCAGGCCACGGGCAAGCCTGGTGGGGCCGGCCGCAGATGGGTGGCACAGAGCCCCCAAGCTCCTGTGCCATTCCGGGCTGCTGGGTGTAAGAGGAAATGGAAGAATGTGGGCGTTCGCTGGCGCGAGATCTGGGTCTGCTCCCTTTGTGCTGCGTGACCAGGAGGGCGTATTTTTGGGAAGGGGTGTGTTCTGAAAGTAGGGAGGAAGTCGCCACCCCATTGGAAAGAATCTGCCACCCTGCCTTCCAGCTGAAATATCAGATAGAGTCTGTGCTTCTCCATGGGCAGCAGGGCCTGGAATGGCCAAAGTTTTTTTGTTTTTTTTTGAGGGACTGTATGAAAGAACATGATGTCTTAGGCTCACAAAAGGAAAAAAGATAAGGGAAAAGTAGCAAGTTAGAAAGTCCATTGTGTATGTTATCTCTGTTATTTTAGATTAAGAAAAAGTAAATATGGCAGACTAGGTTCACAGTTTATGCCAGCCTGATCCAAAATTTTGCTTTTATCCTTTTTCCTTGGTTTTGCACTTTGGCAGACAGATTCCTCTTGGATTTTCCTGGCATTCACCATCACATGGCCTCGCTAAGTAAGAGAACAGGAGGCCTAGTGAGTTAAGTAAAGAGTGGTGCAAAAAAAGGAAAGAAAAAGATCTGCCCAAACTCGGCAGACATTTAGAAACCTTTGGCATGTAGGTGCCACTGGGCTTAAAAGCGAACTGCTCCCTGAGAAGCCTCTCTTCTCTGGGGAATATACCCCGGGCCACGCTTCTCTTCAGCCCTGCTCTTCAGAATTCAGGTCTTGAATTCTGGTCTCTTAGAGGCAGACACACATTAGCTAAGCTTATAAGACAGATGAAACTAGAATGCTGGTTTATTCAGTGGTAGCCTTTGAACAGTGGACTCTGGCTAGCTGAGCGGAGGCTCAGACACTTACGGTAGCTTGACTGTCCAAAATGTAATTGTAATAGTAAAAATAATAAGAGCAAGCTAGAATTTACTTAGCACCTACTCTGTGCTAGTCACTGTGTTAATGCTTTACATGAATTTCTTCAATTTGTAATAGGTACTTTTGTTATCTTCATATGGCAGATGAAAATATTGGGGCACAAGGAGGTCATACTTAATTTGCCCAAGGTCACATGTCTACTCCCCACCTGGCCCTTGAACTAGAATTGAACAGGACAGAAAGTTGACAGGAAAATTGAAGGGGAGACTTTGTGAGCACAGGTGCTGCTGCTTTGGGGTTGAGACAGAGCACGTTATACCCCCACACCTCTACCCAGACCTAGTCCTGCTCCTCACCTGGAAGACAGGTGGTTTTAGAAGTCTAGGGAGAGGGCACTGGCACACACTCAGGTGTCCTAAATCTACACACATTCGGACGCTTCAACTTTGGGCGCTGTGAGGATCCATCAACTAGCTTCACAGGCATATAGGATCTGGGCAAACAGAAGCCGGCGCTGAGGCAGAAGAAGAGCCGACTGACAAGCTGGCCTGGGAGTGTGTAAGACGCACTTCTCTGAGGGTTCACGGAAGTTATTTGGGAATACTTTAGTGGCAGAGACCAAGTTCCTACTTGAGCATGTGACCAGTGTGATTTGGGCATTCATAGCTGACTGCTATTTGCATATTCTGGTTCTGGAAGCTGGGTGTTGAAGGTGACACACAATGACAAGGAATTAACATGGGAACCCAAAGGCTGACCCACACCCATGTCAGTAGGACCAGGATGTCTTCACCCCGAAGGCAGACCCACAGAGGACACCGATCGTATCACTTTGAGTGTCACCTCCTCGGGACACCTTCTCTGGCGCCCCTGCCCTTCCCTTCTTCCCGCGCCATCTTGCTGTAATATGCACACAGCACCCGGGTTTTTAGCACTTATCAAATCGGAGTTGAATGAATTTGTTGAGTTTCTCTCTCCTCCGCTCAACTGTCAGCCCCGTGGGGACAGAAAGCCCATCTGTTGGCTCTTCTGCTCCAACCCTAGCATTTTATATTTTGATACAGCATAGCAAAAGTTCAAAAGTAATATTTCTCTGCCCCTGAGCACAAACAAGCTACTCAAATCATCTTTTTCTTCACCAACCACTCACTATTCTGCCTGCTCCCACCTGGTGACCCTTTTCATTCTGCTAGAGTTGCTGCCACCTCCACATCGCCAAATCCAACAAACACTCTCAGTCTTGATTTACTAGATCTTGGGGCAGCTCTTGACTCATCTGACCACTCCTTCAGGTTTAAAATGGTTTCCTCTAATCACAATAGCATGCCACTTCACACCTGTTAGGATGACTATTATTATAAAAATAAATTTAAACAGAATACTAAATGTTGGCAAGGATGTGGAAAAATAGGAACCCTTGTATGGTGATTCCTGAAGATATTAACTGTAGGATTACCCTATGATTTAGCAATTCCACTTCTGGGTATATACCAAAAAAATTCAAAGCAGGGCCTCAAAGAGATATCTGTACACCCATGTTCATAGCAGCATTATTTACCATAGATAGAAGCAAACCAAAGTGTCCATTGACAGATGAATAAACAAAATGTAGTGTACACATTCAATAGAAAATTATTCAGCTTTAAAAAGGAAAGAAATTCTGATACAGGCTATAGTGTGGATGAAACTTGAGGATTTTAGGCTAAGTGAAATAAGCCAGTCACAAAAGGACAAATGCTATATTTCACTTATATGAGGTCCCGAGATTAGTTAAACTCACAGAGACAGAAAGAATGGTGGTTGCTGGGCATGGGGGGAAGGGGAGATTGGGGAGTTAATGTGGAATGGGTACAGAGTTTCAGTTTGGGAGGATGCAGAGTTCTGGAGATAGAAGGTGGTGATGATTGCAGAACAAGGCAAGCCGTACACTTTAAAAGGGTTAAAAATGGTAAATTTTATGTTATATATTTTCACCACAATAAGAAAAGCCCTTTCTCTCTAAGCTTCTATTATACCTCATGCTCCTGGTTTCTCTTCTCCTACCTCTCGGGCCACTTTGCAGTCTCCCAGTCAATTCCTTCTCTCTCTGAATGAAAAATGCTGGAGCCATTCCTTCCCTCCTTCAACAAATATTTGAGCATCTACTGTGTGCCAGGAATAAGCAATGAACAAAAGATACAAAGTTCCTCCTTATGGAACATATATTCTCACTGGATAGGAGATTATCTATAAGCAAATAAACAACTAAGTATGTAGTATGTTAGATGGTCGTAAGAGCTACAGAAAAAAATTAAGCAGGTTAAGGGAGATTGGAAGAGCCAAAGTTGGGGCTTTGCTATTTTTTATGGATGGTCTGATAAAGTACCATTTGAGCAGTGAACTGAAGGTGGTAAAGAAGCAAGCAATGCTGTTATATGGAAGAGCTTTCTAAGCAGATCACAAGTGCAAGGGCTCTGAGACAGAATTGAGTTTAGTGGTTTGAAGAATAGCAAAGAGGATAAGGTGGCTACAACAGGATGAGATGCAGGGAGTATGTACCTCAAGAGCCCGAGACAGTTTTAGTCTGAAAGAAATGAGAGGCAAATAGTGTTTGGGGCAGATCTGACTAATCCTCTAACAAGATCACACCGTCTTCCATGTTGAGAACAAACTATAAAAGGGAAGGGTGAATGTAGGAGGCTACTGCAACAATCCAGCTGAGAGGAGAAGGTGGGTTGGACCAGAGAGGCAAGGGCAGATGTAATACAAAGTGGGACACTGTGGATATCTCCTGCAGGGAGAATTTGTTGACAGATTGGAAAGAAAAGTGACCAGATGATTCAAAGTCAGGGGCTGACCGACTACAGAATGGAGCTGTTTCTGCAGGGTTGGAGAAGACTGGGATAGGCAAATTTGAGGGTGAAAATCAAGGTTGGGCTTTGGGGGGTATCTGTTTTGAGATATCTACTCAATATCCAAGGGGAGAGGTTGGCAGGCAGTTAGACACATGAACCTGGAGTTGAGCATAAACACAGAATTTCAAAGTCCAACCCTGGGTTCTTCTTTCTCCTCCCTTTAACTCTCTAAGTCATCTCATCCATTTTCTTGGCTTTCAATACCACCTACAGGTTTCATGGGCATGTGACCTGTGCAGTCACAAAGGGCCCCACATTAGAGGTCCCTGAGCTTGAACCAATGCTCTACTCTCACCATCCTGAAATTCTCAATAATTTTTTAACAGACTCTGCATTTTCATTTTGCACTGGGTGTCACAAATCATGTAGCAAGTCCTGCTCCCAAATGTGTAGCTCCACCCTGGATTTCTCTTTGGAGAGCTTTGTCTCATATGCCCAATTGTCTACTTGACAGCTCCACTTGGACAGCTTAAAGATATCTGAAAACAAATATATCCAAAGCTAAACTTTGAACCTTCTCTAACCTGTACTCCTCCTTCTTTCCCACCATTCCAACCAGAAACCAGGGAGTCATATTTTCCTTTCTCTCTCCCATCCTCTGCTCCCTAACCACCTCACCAGTAAGTCATAAGATCAGTACTTCAAAACCATGTTTCAGATTCATCCACTTCTCCCCATTTCCACTGCTGCAACCCTGGTCCAAGCAATTATCATTTCTTAACTGGACTTCTTCTAGCTTCCATCTCCACCTCAAGTCTTGCCCCTTTCCCAGAGCTAAAAAGTGATTTGTTTTCTTCATAGCTGCCTAAATGATCTTTTAAAACAAACCGTAATGTGATTATGCCATGCCCTGCTTCAACCTTCCAATGGCTCTCATGGCCTTAGAATACAACCCAAACTCCTACAAGGCCCTGCATGGCCTGACCACCCCAGCTCCCCTCTGCCCTATTCACCCTTCCTTCACCCCAGACAGTGCCCAGTGGCCTTTCAGTTTCCCGGTGCACTTGCCTCTCCTCTGTCTTAGGGTGCATGCTTTGCCTGCCTAGAAACCAACTCCCCCCACCTCACTCCAGCTTTTTTTTTCCTGGCTTCTTGCTCATTTGACAGGTCTCAGCTCAAATATTACATTCTTAAAGAAGTTTTCATTCACCTGGGTTCCCCAGAAAGCAAAGCAAGAGAAAAAGGGGTAGTGAGCTGTTATTTTATTAGGGAAGACAATCCCAGTTTGCAGGAAGGAGGAAAATGACAGGAGGACAGAGGGGAAGGAGGAAGAGCCAATGGGAGCATGTACAAGCCATCTCCAGATGCAACTGCTTACTTAATCTGCAGAACCGTGTGGCCAAGAAGTCAATAGACTGTGTCTTGGGAGCATCCTTCAGCGGTGAGTGAGGGGAGCTGTTACCCTCTGGCTCCTATCGCCCATGCTCAAAGTTTCACCTGCGGCATGTTAACTCCCTGGCACTTCCAGGCTGTATGTGTGTGGACCTGGGCACTGAGAAGGTCGCCTGGGAGCACCACCAGGGCAGCGCCAGAGCAGGAAGCCAGAGATGTGAGCTGCAGACAGGAGCCAGGTGCTGGTGCTGTCAGGTCACACCTGTGGGAAAGCGTTTAGTACCGTGCAGAGCTGGAGCAAGAGGCAGATGAAGCTGAGAAGATACAAAGTGGGGCACAAAAACTGAGACATTTTCCTTAATCTGCCCCAACCCCAACCAGGTCATCCTGTCTACTCATTCATTGGACAAATAATTTTCAAACACCTCCTAAGAGCTGGGAGTAAGCTAGTTCAGTGACACAGAGATGAATCAACAAAGACAATCACTGCCTTCGCGGAGTGCACATTCTAAAAAGGGTGATCATTGGAAAACAAGTATACTACAAAAAAAATAAAGAGAAAATTCCTGTAATTAGAAACTATGACAAGTGTACATAAGAGACAAACAAGGGACTGAGAGGGAAAGTACAGGGCCAGTGGGGCTGGAACTTATGGGAAGAGGGGACAATGGCATAAGATGATGCAGGAGAGCTGGATGGGAGCCGAATCATGCAGGGTCTTGTTACTTTCCTCAGAGAAGCCTGGTTTTTTATTTCCTTCTTAGTATTTATTTCTTTAATTACTTTTTATCTGTCTATCTGACTATACTAGAAGCTCCATGAAGTCGAGCACCACTCGCTATCCTGGTACATCTCGTGTATAGCACAGTGCCTGGCAGACGTCAGTAAATAATAATTAAATTAAGTGTAGAGTAAATCTGTTGAATGCAGGAGAGAATGAATAGGAAGGTGCTTGCTGTAGAGAGCAAGGACTTAAAGCTTAAGGGCAGCGGGCTCTAACAATCAGATGCGTCCATTTCCACAAGGGACCAGAAATCCTACAAGTGTGCCGGCTGAGTCTTTCTGACTGTGACTGAGCGAGAAATGCTCCATTTTCTTATCTGATCAAATTTTAATGTAATTAACTCATTCTTTATTTTTATTTAAGACTTTCAGTCAGTTTACTCTGAAGCTGTAGGAACCATATTATTGTTTAAACAGGGGCTGCATATCCCAGCTCTGATCCATTCTAATTTCAGTAGTGTGATGTAAGGCCTAAAATAAATATTATGTGCTGCCTTGACAGCTGGTGAGATTGGGAGGGCCTCGAATGGCCTAACCACAAGTTCCCCTTCTGAGGATAAGGTCCTCTAGCCTGACAAACTCCTTATCAAATGGACCAGGTGCAGTTTCTGCTTTTCCCTGAGTAGTGGGTATCAATTCCCTGCTCACCCATGGAATTATTCAAACAAGCCAGTCACATCCTTCCTAGAGAACCAGGGGACACCTCACTCTTGATGCTGTAAAACATCCTCCTGCAAGTTCACTCTTTTCATGAATGCAACCCCATGTGGCTCTGCCTGGGGCAGTGTTCTCCTCCACCAATGTAAATGTATGTTACTAATAAACTGCCGTCTATCTATCTGTCCAGTGTTGGGTGTTCTGTGTTTTCCCCAAAATCCCAGGGCATCCCTCCTCCCCAACCCCACAGGGTGAATAGAGGGTAATCAAAACAAGTAGTTTAATTTTTAGAGGATATATTAGGTCCAGATGCAGGTATCAGAGACCAAATAGCGTAGTTTAAACAAGTACACGTTTATTTCCCTTCCTGGCATAGCAGCTCTCTTCCTCTAAGTCATCAGAGGCCCAGGCCTTTCTATCTTGTGGCTCCTCCACCTCTAAGCATGGCCCTCATCTGTGTGGTCCTTAGGATAGAATCAGCGCATCTCTCTTATTGGGATATATTGGGATACACTTATATTTGCTGCATTCCTATGAAGAGAGCTGCAGATGCCCCCAACTCCGTGACTTAAGACTGCTCAGCTGAAAATCTTGAGGTCCCACCATGCCTTCAAATTGTAAACCCAAAAGAAATTGGAACACCCATTCCCTCCAGTGGAGTCCAACAGAATGACAGTATGGAACCTTGGTTAAGAATGAAAATTCTAGGGCTCAGCAAATCTGGGTTCAAATTCAAACTTTGCCACTTGCGGGCGTTGCCATCTGTAGCAAGCTATTTTATGTACTTAACCTTTCTGAGTTAGTTCCTGCAAACGTAAAGTGGGGTTAATAGGAAAAACTACTTCAAAGGGTTGTTGTAAGCATCTGATGTTGTAATGTACGTGTGTGCTTAGCATAGAGCACGATTCCCTGAATAGTCGAGCTGGTACCTCCTGACCCCACTTACCCAAGGAATTTCACAGAGCTGATAAATATTCAGGCTCAGGGAAAATTTTGACCTAGTGTACCGTAATGATGCATGTTAATTATAGACACATTGAAAATGGTAAGCCTATATAGGCTACTTTATGTGACTACCTTAAAGGGAAGTGTTGTGAATATTAAATTCAGTGAATTAATGTGTTAATATGTGTTAACACCATATCTAGCACGGAGTAAGCACTGTGTAAGTATGAACTATTATTACAATCATATTTGAAAGAGTTGGTATTATTTATCTGTACTTGTAAAAAGCTATGGGCATCTGTTATAATGCTAGTATTTAATTATTAAGTGAAATATTACCCTGTGACATTGTCTCCCTTTCCTGAGAGTCTGTGTGGAAGGTACTGGCAGTTTCACTAAACCTACCTCATTTGGGCAGGTTAGTGAAGTTGTTGGCAATTGCTAACACAGTAAAAGGCACATCTCCACCATGCAGCTGGACAAGGAAACTAAATCCTTTTTTTTTTTAGGGTTCCTGACTGTCCAGGACTTTTATCAAAAGATCTTTGTAGAATTTTCAGTACAAAAATAGGGGTGAACTGTGCGCACTCTGGAAAGGAATGAGTTGGCCGCTGTAGAGCTAAGATTGGCATTGTTCGTGGAATGAAATTCCTGTTCACTGATGTTGTTTGGGGCTGGGCTGACCTTATGAACTGGATTTCTTTTCAGATGGGTGTATTTTTCCTTATTGCAAATTTCCTTCAATTCATCAGCAGAAATTCTAGCCACTTTGCTGGGAGCTTGTGACCCTGGTCTGGACGGCTTATGCAGTCACCTTTTGACGAATGCTTTTTTTTCTTGTAGTTTCTGCACAGCACCTCTCACTTTCCCTCTGGGACACCGTCTTTAGCCTGTCACCACTCTCTGGTTCCAGCCCCTATGAATCGCTTCCTTTGGGTCACTTGAGGCTTTCTCTTGGGAAAATCTAATCTTTTTTAACAACACAGTTGAAAAAGCCCTTCCTGGCTTCCTGCTCCACCATTCATTCAGTGCTTCCTGGGTGCCATGACTTGGGTGCACATCACACACCCAGTGTCATTTTTATGCACACCATAGGGATCACCGCAGCAGTCAGAAGGGCCTTGCATTTTCTGACACAATCTGCACAATACTGTGGATAATTTATAGCAGGCCTTGGTCCTATCCATGTAGCTGTCTGTCACCTGAGAGAAGCCATTTTGTCTAGATTTTCCTGTCCATCAATATTTATTTTACTTGTTTACCTGTAAACTGTCTTCCTGCAAGGAGAATTTAAGACTGCTTATAAAAATGTAAATACTATAGCAAGATAAAATAAAATTGGAATTAGAAACATATAGCAAAGGGAATGCAAAGATATAGAAGTGAAATGCAGGTCTGTAGATGGGAAAAAAGCTGGCTCAAAGCCACCTGGTAACCAACACAAAGAGAAAAATAGGAGCTACAAAACACACAGCGCCCCTAAAGGATAAGCACACCAGCTGCATAGGCGAGGCCCAGCTGCGCTAAAACTGCAGTGTCTCCCAGGGGATTCCCAAAGGACTAGTGTCCTAGTAACATCTTTCTCTAAGCATAGTGAAGGATTCCATGGGCCCTCCTTATAATACCACAGCACAAATTAGCAGGACTCTATCTACCTGAGGCTGTGAAATATGATTAACCTCCTCTGACACTACCAGAGGATGCAGGTTGGATGGAGTGATCTTTAAGAAAATGATGTGAGGGCCTCAAGGAAGAGAAATGAGAAGAGTATATGGTGACAGCCCTTCAATTTTCAGACGCTGTGAAATGCTAAATACCACTCAGCAGCTAAGGATTGGATCAAATCTATCATCTGGGACTGTGATGGCCAAAGAACCTGTTTGTTTTATTAAACTCAACTATCTGAATTCCACAGCCACCTCCCCCCAACCTTTGTCCCTTGTCTTTTTGTCCCCCAGAAGAAGAGTGGGAAAGGAGGACAGAGTTCCGAGAAAGGCCAAAGGACAGCCCCAGAAAGGGATGTGAAAGAGGGCCTCATTTAACAGGGCAAGATGAACTTTGAGGGTTCTTTGGCCCCACACTGGCTTTTTTTTATTGTTTTTTAGCTTTTAATGAAATTCACTGGAGTCCCATTGTACATGTTGACATTGCCTAGCAAGAATGGTAGTGTGAGACATTTGATTTGGTTTATTTACTATCAAAGTTCACACAGTATCTTTTTCACTAAAACCTGATTTACTCCTTCCTATCAGGGACAGTCAGTTTAAACCCAAGAAATGGGAAATTGTTTCTAATCAGAGAAAAAATAATTGTATTTATAACAGCACTTGTGACTATTACATAAGTGTTGCTAATGTGAAATTATAAGGTGTTCTCACTCTGTAGCTCAAAGAAATAGCATATAACTGGCACACGAATTTTCATAATTGTCCTGTTTTGTATACAAGGGGGATCGAAATGTATCCAAGAAAACAAGGCCTGTATGTGTCTCTGCATTAGGAGAGAAAGGAGAAGGGGACAGGGTGAGGATGGGAATGAAAGCTTAGACATAGCGACAAACACTAATCGTCAAAACTGAAAATCCCTCAAAAGGAAGGACAGTAATAGCTTTCTCTGAATCACCAATCCACACATATATCATTGCCAACAGGAATCCTGCCCCTTAACAAAACAAAAACAAAAAAAATGGAAGAAAAAAAACTTTTTTTTCTAATTTGTTTTTTGTAGATTAATAACTAACTTAATCACCAGTATGGTAATTTAACATTATCTAGAAATGGACAAATGCTTCTGCCTAGGCTAATGTTCATTAGTAAATTTAATTTTTTCTTGAACATTGAAGAGTTTCAAAAGCATGGGTTACCAAATTTAGAAACTGAAGAGAAAAATTTAAAAGACTTTCAAACTGTATGTTGCTAAAAATAACAATGACCCTTGATATTTGTCTGAGGAATCCTCTGGAGAGAAAAGGATTTCATCCATTGAAGATAAATGGGGCCAACTCATCTGCAGTCTTTGGTTTAATTAGCTAAACTCTTCCAGATGGAAAACATTTAAAGCAAAGGAATATTCTGAGAGCCCCCTGGAATTGTTAATAAGCCTAATATGTTACATGTAGAAGAAAATATATGTTTTATC
This sequence comes from Smutsia gigantea, assembly GCA_032199065.1. Classification (NCBI taxonomy): domain Eukaryota; kingdom Metazoa; phylum Chordata; class Mammalia; order Pholidota; family Manidae; genus Smutsia; species Smutsia gigantea. The sequence continues at coordinate 52,514 of JAVSCE010016337.1, forward strand.
TTTGCCTTTAAAGGACAAACAAGGAAGTACTTGGCAGCATTATGATTTTCAGTTTGATTATTGAAAAAGAGATATTCTAATTTTATTCCATACTGAACAAATGAACACCGTTTGCTTTTCTCCTGGGCTAAGCCCTCGGGGGGAAATAAGACGCGACCCCTGCCCTGATGGAACCTGCAGGTTGACTAGAGATTGCATTCCAGTGCCTGGCATATAGTAGGGGCTGGACAACTATGGGTTGAGTAAATAAGTGAATGATATCAAGACTTGTATAAAGAAGTACATTAATAAAGGTCTGAACAAATTACTGTGGTCGTAGTGGAGCACGGCGGGGGGGGCGGGGCTCAGTCTGTCAGAAGACTTCACAAAGAAATTTGTCATTTGGGAACACAGAAGACTTCCAGACACAGAAAATAGCATGTGTAGTGGCATAGAGAGAAGAAAAAGTAACATGTATTTAGGCAACAGCTAGTAATTTGGTGCGGCTGGAGTGTTATGCGTATACAGCATGTGCCTGGAAGGTAGTGAGACCACGAAGATGGGCTGGTACTCATTTGAAGAGGACCCTAAAAGCCTATATTTAGACTTGATCCTTTAATATGTATTGGCATTTTAGAAAGATGAAATGAGCCACGGTATAGAGTATGCACAGGAGAGAAGGAAGTTAAAGATATCAAAGGTTAAGTGTTTGTGACTAGCACTAGGATAGATCCTCTACACAGTCCTATTAAATTTCATTTAATCCTTGCAATACTCCCAGTGGGCAAATAACAGTGTCCTCATTTTCCAACGGGGAAACTCAGAGAGGTTAAGCAGCCTCTCCTAGATCACACAGCTAATAGAAGATGGAAATAAGATTTGAAACTAGGGTCCCAAAAATCTCATTGGAGGAAAAAAATACCACTGGACTCATACAAATTAGCATTTTGAAAAATATTCAGTGGAAGTTTGGAGAAAGTGCATATTAAGAAAGATGAAGGTGCAAGACACACAAAAAGAAAAGCATGACTGTACAAAAGGATATTTACAGTAAGGGAGATACAACACAGGAAGTGGGAAGATAATCATAGAAAACCCACAACATGTGTTTTTAAAATACAAAGCCCCAGGGAGGAGAAAGCAAATGATACAATAATGCCTTTCACTCTGGGATCCTGTGCATTTGGTTTTACTCTCTACTCCTTTTTTTTTTAACTTTAAACAATTTGTTATGAGAGAAACAAAGATACAGCTCATGATCTTGCAACTCTAATGCTCTAAATCAGAAACAGATGGTGCCTAGTGTACCTTGTTTCCTAGAAACTGCAGAATTTTGAGGACAACACCCTCTCTGCACTGGCACACTGATTTTAGTTCCTTCACAGATACTAATACATGGCTAAATAATGTGGTTGCTGGGCTTTGTATTGAAACATCTGTTTTTCTTTCTAAAGAATCTTTTTGAAGGTTAAAACTTCTCTCTGCTTTTATTGTATTTTCTTCTGATTTCAAAAGTGATTCATTTTTATTGCTAAAGTTTTTTTAAACAGTGAACAAAGAAGATAACAATATGGATGAATCTAGAGGGTATTATGCTCAGTGAAATAAGCCAGGTGGAGAAAGACAAGTACCAAATGATTTCGCTTATTTGTGGAGTGTAACAACAAAGCAAACCAGAAGGAACAAACCAGCAGTAGACTCACAGACACCGAGAAGGGACTGGTGATTACCAACCAGGAGGGTTTGTGGGGTGGGGGTGGAGTGAGGAGGGGATTAAGGGGCCCAATAATTCGCAATCACAATATAGGTTGGTCATGGGGAACATAGTACAGCATGGACAGTGGTGGATCACACTGGAGGGGGTGACAATACGGGTGAGTGTGAACCACTGTGTTGCATATTTGAAACCATAAGATTGTGTATCAGTGACACGTCAATAAAAAAAAAGAAATGGTTCCCACCTTTAAAGAATTTGATAGGAAAGGCAAAAGGCAGAGTACTTTTTTTTTAAACATGAGATGTAGGTAAATTTTACTTAAAAACAAATAAAAAAGAATGATGAACAACAAAAAAAACGTATTGAACAAGGAAGAAAATAAAAATCCCCTGTAATCCTTCCACTCAGCACTAATCCATGACTTCAACACTTTGACAACATTCTTCTAGTTCTGTTTCTATACACATACATGTGCATGCACACACATATGAACACACAAACTTTTTAGAAATTAGGATATACACAAATTTTTATATTGTTTTATTCACTGAACATATCGTTAACATTTTTCCATACACCAAATATTTATGATGACTGCTAGTATTCCATTATATTTAGTGAATCAATTCATTTAACTGATCACCTTTCCATTCAATGCATTTAATTCTATTCATTGAACACCTACTATGTGTCAGAACTGTGCTTGGCACAGGATGCCCCGTGGTGGGTGAATAGGCAAAAATCCCACCCTTATGGAGTCTGCGCTCCTATTATTGACAAATCCTATCACTTGAGAAATCTATCTCAAATCCTAATATTTGAGAACTTTTATTATTTAAAAATAGCCCAGTGAACTCTTGCGAATTCTACCTCTGCAATGTGATTAAGCTTAACATTCGTTGGTGAAAAGTCATGTGGACAGCTTATTCCCGACATGATGTGACAAGAATGGCACCTTACCTCTGTGACCTTCCTGATCTAATCATGATTAAAAAAAAATAAAACAAACCCAAATTGAGAGACATTCCACAAAATACCTCATCAGTGCTCGTCCAAACTATCAAGGTCATTAAAAATAAGGCAAATCTGAGAAATTCTGACAGTCCTGAGGAACCTAGGGAGACATGACAGCTAAATGTAATGTGGTGTTCTGGGCAGAATCCTGAGACAGAAAAATGGCGTTAGATTAAAAGTAAGGAAATACGAATAAAGTATGGATTTTAGTTAATAACGATGCATCAGTATCGGTTCATTGGTTGTGATAAATGTATCATACTGTAAGTTGTTAATAATGAAGGAAATGGAGAAGGAGGGCAAATGGAATATATGGGAACTCTCTGTACTCTTTGCAACTTCTCTGTGAATCTAAAACTATGCTAAAAGTAAAAGTTTATTTAAAGAAACAAATCTTGAAGCATATCTTTGATTATTTCCTTAGGATATAGCCCCCAGAATGCAATGCTCAAAGTGTATGCCCATTTTTATTTGCCAGAGATTATCTTTTAAAGTGTTATATATAGGTATTTTGCTGACTTTTTCAAGATGTTTTAGCCTTATGCCTTTGTCTCAGCATTTTCCTTGGTGTAGACTTGGGAAGCTGGATGGAAACCTAAGAGATCATGAATCCCAACTGTCTCATTTTGCACAGGAAGAAACTAAGGTCCAGAGAAGTGAAATGACTTGCCCAAGGCCAAGCAGCTAGGTACCAGAGGGAAACCCTGTCCCTGTCACTGAGATCCCTGCTGTGCTGTCCCTGGGTGTGTACATAAATGAAATAAAATTTCCTGACTCATGATGGAATCGTTGATCAAAAAACAGACCTGTGTCTTTCTGTTTGCTGCAGGTAAATATAAGGGTTTGCTTCCTTTGTATTGGATATGGTTGCTAGGAGCTAAAAGGATTTTTAAATAAGTTTAAAGAATGGATTCAGACAGAACTAAAAGAATCCCTTGACTAAATCTCTGAGCAAATCATCTTTCCTTTCTAAGTTACTGCTTCCCAATCAGAAAAATCAGAATTCCAACACCTACTTCTTATTCTTTTGACAGGCACCTTGTAGAAATTAGATAGCTAGAGCGGATATAACTGCAGAAGCCTTAGAGAGAAATGTCATTTAACGAAAAGGCATTTGAACAAGAACAAAGGGCACTTTCCTGTTAAATGGTCTGTTGTATCCCAAGAAAGTTCATTTCCTTGCCTGTGTAGTCTCTAAACAAGGAAAATCCCAGACTTGGCATTGGTAAGGAAGAAGAGGGTAATGGAAAGGAAGGGAGAGAATTGTTAGACTTATTGGCTGGAATTCAGAAACAAATAGTTCCCGAGCCTGGCATTGTCGGCAGCGAGCGTCAGAACCGCCCCAGAAGGCAGACGAGGAACAGTACAGCTCCCGACTTGGCTCCACACACCATTACTCAGAAGCTGGTGCTTAAGCAGGATCCTGGAGGATGCAGGAGAAATATAAACAATGCCTGGGCGTGGACCTGGGGTTCCCTGTAGGAGCTTTGCCAGGCCTGAGATTGAGGAGTACATTTTCCAGACATTCTTGCAGGAATTGGGCAGTGACAAAGGCAAGCTAAAACAAAACTAAAGTCTTGGATTTAGAAAAGCGTTGGCCTCTGACCTCAAACTGGAGCCTCTAATCAGGGTCCTAAGCCTTACTCAGGTCAATGAGCATCCTTGCTCTGCAATATGGAAATGCATTAATTTATTTCCCTATAAACATCAGTCAGGACCTGCACCAAATTGAAATTTGACAGGCAAAATGAGGAAGGGGGTGGTATTTCTAAAAACTCTACTTATTTTTATGATTTGAACCTTTTTACTCTTTGAAGGGATACAACAGGAAGAAGATGTCAGGTAACTTTCAGGATCAGATGAAAAGAGAAAAGAATTAAACTGATGGCAAAAATCTCCCAATCATTATTTATTGCCATCATTACTTTGCAGAGAAAGATGCAAAGACATGATCAGGCTGAATGATTGCATTGATGGTGCTGCAACAAAAGAAGGGGCAGCCCGGAGGTTTTTTTTTTTTTTTTAATTTTTAATTTTGCCATTATTAATGTACAATTACATGAGCAATATTATAGTTACTAGACTCCCCCTATTATCAAGTCCCCACCACTTACCCCATTACAGTCACTGTCCATCAGCATAGTAAGATGCCATAGAATCATTACTTGTCTTCTCTGTGCTATACTGCCTTCCCCGTATCCCCCCTACCCCCACTAGATTATGTCTGCTAATGGTAATACCCCTTTTTCCCCCTTATCCCTCCCATCTTTTCCAGTTCCTTTCCCTTCGGTAACTGTTAGTCCATTCTTGGGTTCTGTGAGTCTGCTGCTGTTTTGTTCCTTCAGTTTTTTGCTTTGTTCTTATATTCCACAATTGAGTGAAATTTTATTTGATACTTGTCTTTCTCCACCTGGCTTATTTCACTGAGCATAATACCCTCTAGCTCCAACCATGTTGTTGCAAATGGTAGGATTTGTTTTCTTCTTATGGCTGAATAATATTCCATTGTGTATATGTACCACATCTTCTTTATCCATTCATCTACTGATGGACACTTAGGTTGCTTCCATTTCTTGGATATTGTAAATAGTGCTGTGATAAACATAGGGGTACATATGTATTTTTCAAACTGGGCTCCTGCATTCTTAGGGTAAATTCCTAGGAGTGGAATTCCTGGGTCAAATGGTATTGCTATTTTGAGTTCTTTGAGGAACCTCCATACTGCTTTCCACAATGAACTAATTTACATTCCCACCAGCAGTGTAGGAGGGTTCCCCTTTCTCCACATCCTTGCAACATTTGTTGTTGTTTATCATTTGGATGGTGGCCATCCTAACTTGCATGAAGTGATATCTCATTGTGGTTTTAATTTGCATTTCTCTGATGATTAGCGATGTGGAGCATCTTTTCATGTGCCTGTTGGCCATCTGAATTTTATCTTTGGACAAGTGTCTGTTCAGCTCCTCTGCCCCTTTTTTAATTGGCTTATTTGCCTTTTGTTTGTTGAGGTGCATAAGCTCTTTATATAATTTGAATGTCAACCCCTTATCAGTTATGTCATTTATGAATATATTCTCCCATACTGTAGGATGTCTCTTTGTTCTATTGATGGGATCCTTTGCTGTACAGAAGCTTTCTAGTTTGATATACTCCTACTTGCTCATTTTTGCTTTTGTTTCCCTTGCCCGAGGAGATATATTCATGAAGAAGTTGCTTATGTTTATATCCAAGAGATTTTTGCCTATATTTTTTTCTAAGAGTTTTATGCTTTCATGACTTACATTCAGGATTTTGATCCATTTTGAGTTTACTTTTGTGTATGAGGTTAAACAATAATCCACTTTCATTCTTTTGCATGTAGCTGTCCAGTTTTGCCAACACCAGCTGTTGAAGAGGCTGTCATTTCCCCATTGTATATCCATAGCTCCTTTCTTGTATATTAAATTGATCATATATAGCTGGGTTTATATCTGGGCTCTCTAGTCTGTTCCATTGGTCTATGGGTCTGTTCGTGTGCCAGTACCAAATTCTCTTGAGTACTGTGGCTTTGTAGTAGAGCTTGAAGTCAGGGAGCATAATTCCCCCCACTTTATTCTTCCTTCTCAGGATTGCTTTGGCTATTCAGGGTCTTTTGTTGTTCCATATGTATTTTAGAACTATTTGCTGCAGTTTGTTGAAGAATGCTATCAGTATTTTGATAGGGATTGCACTGTATCTGTAGATTGCTTTAGGCAGGATGGTCATTTTGACAATATTAATTCTTCCTATCCATGTGTTTCCATTTATTTTTATCTTCTTTAATTTCTCTTATGAGTGTCTTGTAGTTTTCAGAGTATAAGTCTTTCACTTCCTTGGTTAGGTTTATTCCTAGGTATTTTATCTTTATGATGCAATTGTGAATGGAATTGTTTTCCTGATTTCTCTTTCTGCTAGTTCACTGTGGTGTGTAGAAAGGCAACAGATTTCTGTGTAGTAATTTTGTATCCTGCAACTTTACTAAATTCAGATATTAGATCTAGTAGTTTTAGAGTGGATTTTTTAGGGTTTTTTATGTACAATATCATGTCATCTACAAACAGGGACAGTGTGACTTCTTCCTTACCAGTCTTGATGCCTTTTATTTCTTTGTGTTGTCTTATTGCTGTGGCTAGGATGTCTAGAACTATGTTGAATAAAAGTGGGGAGAGTGGGCATCCTTATCTTGTTCCCAATCTTAAAGGAAAAGCTCTCAGCTTCTCGCTGTTAAGTGTGATGTTGGCTGTGGGCTTGTCACATATGGCTTTTATTATGTTGAGGTACTTGCCCTCTATACCCATTTTGTTGAGAGTTTTTATCATGAACGGATGTTGAATTTTGTCGAATGCTTTTTCAGCATCTATGGAGATGATCATGTGGTTTTTGTCCTTCTTTTTGTTGATGTAGTGGATGGTGTTGGTGGATTTTTGAATGTTGTACCATCCTTGCATCCCTGGGATGCATCCCAGTTGATCATGATGGATGATATTTTTGATGTATTTTTTATTTGGTTTGCTAATATTTTGTTGAGTATTTTTGCATCTATGTTCATCAGGGATATTGGTCTGTAATTTTCTTTTTTTGTGGTGTCTTTGCCTGGTTTTGGTGTTAGAGTGATGTTGGCCTTGTAGAATGAGTTTGGGAGTATTCCCTCCTCTTCTACTTTTTGGAAAACTTTAATGAGGATGGGTATTAGGTCTTCACTAAATGTTTGATAAAATTCAGCAGTGAAACCATCTGGTCCAGGAGTTTTGTTCTTAGGTACTTCTTTGATTAGCAATTCAATTTCTTTGCTGGTAATTGGCCTATTCAGATTTTCTGTTTCTTCCTGGGTCAGCCTTGGTAGGTTGTATTTTTCTAGGAAATTGTCCATCTCTTCTAGGTTATCCAGTTCATTACCATATAATTTTTCATAGTATTCTCTCATAATTCTTTGTATTTCTGTGGTGTCTGTAGTGATTTTTCCTTTCTCATTTCTGATTCTGTTTATGTGTGTAGACTCTCTTTTTTTCTTGATAAGTCTGGCTACGGGTGTATCTATTTTGTTTATTTTCTTGAAGAACCAGCTTCTGCTTTCATTGATTCTTTCTGTTGTTTTATTCTTCTCAATTTTCTTTATTTCTGCTTTAATCTTTATTATGTCCCTGCTTCTACAGACTTTGGGCCTCATTTGTTCTTCCTTTTCTAGTTTCATTAATTGTGAGTTTAGACTGTTCATTTGGGATTGTTCTTCTTTCCTGAGGTAGGCCTGTATTGCAATATATTTCCCCCTTAGCATGGCCTTCGCTGTGTCCCACAGATTTTACGGTGTTCAATTATTGTTGTCATTTGTCTCCATATATTCCTTGATCTCTGTTTTTATTTGGTCATTGATCCATTGATTATTTAGGAGAATGTTATTAAGCCTCCATGTGTTTGTGGGCTTTTTCATTTTCTTTGTGTAATTTATTTCTAGTTTCATACCTTTGTGATCTGAGAAGCTGGTTGGTACAATATCAATCTTTTTTAATTTACTGAGGCTCTTTTTGTGGCCTCAGTAAATAGGATATGATCTATTTTAGAAAATGTTCCATGTGCACTTGAGAAGAATGTGTATCCTGTTGCTTTTGGATGAAGTGTGCTGTAGATGTCAGTTAGGTCCATCTGTTCTAATACGTTGTTCAGTGCTTCTGTCTCTTTATTTATTTTCTGTCTAGTTGATCTGTGCTTCGGAGTGACTGGTGTGTTGAATCTCCGAAAATGAATGCACTGCAGTCTATTTCCCCCTTTAATTCTGTTAATATTTGTTTCACATATGTAGGTGATCCTGTGTTGGGTGCATAGATATTTATAATAGTTACATCCTCTTGGTAGACTGACCCCTTTATTATTATGTAATGTCCTTCTTTGTCTCTTGTTACTTCCTTTGTTTTGATGTCTATTTTGTCTGCTACAAGTACTGCGACTCATGCTTTTTTCTTCCTATTAGTTGCATGAAATATCTTTTTCCATCCCTTTACTTTCAGTCTGTGTATGTCTTTGGGTTTGAAGTGAGTCTCTTGTAGGCAGCATATAGATGGGTCTTGTTTTTTATCCATTCAGTGACTCTATGTCTTTTGATTGGTGCATTGAGACCATTTACATTTAGGGTGATTATCGATAGGTATGTACTTATTGCCATCACTGGCTTTAGATTTGTGGCTACCAAAGGTTCAAGGGTAAATCCCTTACTATCTAACAGTCTAATTTAACTCACTTCGTATGCTATTACAATCACAACCTAAAGATTCTTTTTTTTTCCTCCTCCTTTTTCTTCCTCCTCCATTCTTTGTATGTTATGAATCATATTCTGTACTCTTTGTCTATCCCTTGGGTGACATCTATTTAGTATTAGGAATACTTCCATCTATAGGAGTCCCTCCAAAATGCACCACAGAGGAGATTTGTGGGAGGTAAAATCTCTCAGCTTTTGCTTATCTGAAAATTGTTTAATCCCTCCTTCAGATTTAAATGATAACCTTGCTGGGTAGAGTATTCTTGGTTCGAGGCCCTTCTGCTTCATTGCATTAAATATTTCATGCCACTCTCTTCTGGCCTGTAAGGTTTCTGTTGTGAAATGTGATGAGAGCCTGATGGGTTTTCTTTGTATGGGATATTTTCTCTCTCTCTAGCTGCATTTATAAGTCTCTCTTTATCCTTGATCTTTGCCATTTTAATTATTATATGCCTTGGTGTTGTTTTCCTTGGGTTCCTTGTGTTGGGAGATCTGTGCATCTCAATGGCTTGAGAGACTATCTCCTTCCCCAGATGGGGGAAGTTTTCAGCAACTACCTCCTCTATGACACTTTGTATCTCTTTTTCTCTCTTCTTCTTCTTCTGGTACCCCTATTATGCGAATATTGGTCTTTTTGGATTGGTCACACAGTTCTCTCAATATTCTTTCATTCTTAGAGATTCCTTTTTCTCTCTGTGCCTCAGCTTCTTTGTATTCCTCTTCTCTAATTTCTATTCCATTTATTATCTCCTCCACCATATCTAATCTGCTTTTAATACCCTCCATTATGCTTTTCAATGATTGGATCCCTGAACAGAATTCATTCCTGAGTTCTTGAATATTTTTCTGTACCTCCATGAGCATGTTAATGATTTTTATTTTGAACTCTCTTTCAGGAAGATTGGTGAGTTCACTTTCACTTGGTCCTTTTCCGGGGTTTGTGATATTTTGGTCTGAACTGTGTTCTTTTGACATTTCATATTTCTGTGCGGTGCCCTGTATTGCTGAGATGCTCCAGTCTCTGGAGCTGCTCAGCCCCTAGAGTGAGGTTGGGGGTCATAGGGGAGCAGAGCTGGTGCCTGGGGGGAGGAAAGATCTGTTTCCTGATTCCCGTCTGCCCTGCCTGTCTCCAGTATCAGAGCCAGTGGGCTAAGCACACACATGTAAGCCTCTGTGCTCTGCGTCTCTAGCTGTTGTAAGGGGGGGCCTCCCTCTGACTGGCCTGACGCCAGCACAGTGACTGCCAGTTTGCTATTGGCAGGCCAGGAGGAAGGCTTGGCAGGTTGTGTGTCACAGTGGGGGGCCTTGGAGCTGAGTAGGCAGCCAGGGGGGTGGAGCACCTGAAGCTCCCCAAAGTTCCCAATTTGCTGGGCAGAGTGCGCCCAGACAACCTTGTCCCCCTATCCCTTCTCCGGCACAGCAAGCTCTGTGCAAACCCCGCCCCTTCAGCAGCCCTCTCACTGCTAGGAAGCCTGTCAGATCACCTGCCTTTTCTTTGTTCCAGAGCAGCCGGGGGTGTGGATCCCGTCCTCCACAACCTGCTGGAATCTCAGTCTCTCAAGCACGCCGCCTGTCCCAGCTCCCCATCCTCCAGAGCACCACACAATGTAGGTTTCTGCTCGCAAAGCAGACCTCCATGGCTGGGTGTTCTGCAGTCCCAGGCTTCCACCCCCTCCCCCGCTCCGTTTCTCTTCCTCCCACCAGTGAGCTGGGGTGGGGGAAGGGCTCGGGTCCCACGGGATCAAAGCTTTCGTACGGTACCGTTTTGTGAGGTCTGCTCTGTTTGTGAGGTCTGTATGCAGTCTGGTGCAGCCTTTCCTGTTGCTGTTTTAGGGTTAGTTGTATTAACTATATTTTCACACTAGCTGTGGTTTTGGGAGGAGTTCTCTTTCTCCCCTCTTACACCACCATCTTGAATCTCCCCAGCCCTGAGGTTTTAGGAAAGTATCGGATGAGATAGGGAGCGTCTGAAGTGGGTGCAGCCTCCCAAGAGTCTAAAACTAAATGAGAATCCACACTTAAAAACGTAAATATCTAGCTTCTTAATTGTCTTGTGTTTGTTTATATGAAAAAGCTGCTTTGGGCTCTATACATCCAAATAAAAGCTCTTCAGTGGATCAGCTTTGATCTTGGTCTTTAAGGTCAATATTAATCATTTTACTGAGATGACTTAACTGCCCCTGTATACAAATCTTGTTCCTTGCTGACCCCTCCAATTTCACCATGTAGTTCCATTCCTTTGAATTAGATGGTAAACAGATTATGTATCACATGCCAATACCAGTCAACTGAGAGCAGGTATCTGAATCACTGTGTTGAAATGATATTGAGGTACGAAAGGAATCCCATTACTGACTAGCTAAATGGCCAAAGACGGAAGTGGCAATGTCTGCGTTTAGGCAAAGTGTGTCGCAGTACCCATTCCTCTGGGAAGGGCAATTTATTAAGCTTTTATGTATCTTCAGCACTTCAGTGTAAAGCCATGTCAGAACACTTCTAATTACACCAGAGCTAGTTTTGATAGGTATAGCATGTATATTTTTAGAAACAAAACTCAGGACACATAGTTCAACAAGGATTTTTTGTTTCTGATTTTGTGAATTAAATCATGCGCAAGCTCTTACAAAGTTAAAAAAATAACATTTAATTAAGGATATAGCAAATCATAACATATTAAAATTTCTGGGAAATATTTCATCAAAGGCGAAAAGATCCCAGGGCATATGGCCCTCCAGTGTAAGTGTGAAGCACATGAGGGTCAGATCACTGGGGGAACCCTGGGTTTGCAGAGTCCATCGAAGGGCCCTGCTGTCTGAAGTCATGGTGGTTTCCTGCACGGGCAGAGAGAATAAGGAAAAGGGAAGTGAGAAGTCACTGATATACTTCACTTATTCCACAGTTTCACTTTTTAAAGAAACTTCTGCTGCAGGGCTCTGGTCTGGGGGTTTTTTCTGGGGAGAATTTTTAAATTCTAGACAGCATGTCAAGGCAATTATTAAGTACCTACAATGTCATCCTGGATTCCTCCTGAGTTGACTAACCTTACAGTGATGTCTACTCTTTTTCAGCAAGATTCTTGCAGACCCACACATGTCAAGGATCTCTAGTGAGGTTGATCAACCTTTCAAAAAAATACTTTAAACTATTTACAAAGTTTGATTTGAGATAAAATAAAATTGTTATGCCAAATCTACAGGAGCACCTTAAGCACTGAGTCATAAGAATGGCCATTCAAGTAGATCTAAGCTCCTCGGCAAGAAAGGAGACGCTTCCTGCAACACTACCCCTGCCTTCTCAGGCTTTCAAGACATTTTGCCTTGAATGGTCCTTTTCAATTATTATCATATTTTACTGTTATCTGTATTTCTCCTTTGTCTCTCTATTAAACTGGGAGAACCTCAAAAGCAGAGAGTGAAATTTTTGTTCTATCCACAAATACTTCATGAACATCTTGTCAGTGCTAGTCACCACGCTAGGCAGCAGAGATAGAATAGAAAACAAGGTACACAAGATCTCAGACTCCCTTGAGCTTATATTCTGAGGGATCTTTCCAACCTCAATGTCCAGTACATGGCAGGTGTGCAGTCAAGAATGAAAGAGTGAATGAAGGATAAATGAAGCCTCTGCCAGGAATTTGAAACTGAGTTGCTATGATTAATACAGCAACACATAGGTAAAAGGCAATATAAGAAACCTGCAGAGTGTAGCACAGAAAAGGCAAATAGTGACTCTGTGGCATCTTACCACACTGATGGACCATGACTGCAATGGGGTATGGGGGGGACTCGATAATACGGGTGAATGTAGTAACCACATCGTTTTTCACGTGAAAGCTTCATAAGAGTATATATCAATGATACCTTAAAAAAAGAAACATGCAGAAATAGAAAATATTAAGTTATTTACATTGTGGTTTATCCTAAGTCATTTCTGCTATTGCTAACAGCAGTTTTTAAAAATAACTGTCCAAACAGCAGGAAATCACATTCCTAGAACACAAAAGAAAGTAGATTATGTGAAAAGTGTTCTATGTGAAATAATACTAATTCCAATTACAGTAATTATTACCTAAAAACCAAGATCCATGTAAATGTAAGGTGTGACTACTGACTTATTACAATGCTCCTTCAATTCACTGTTTAGAATATGGACATGAAGTTTGAAGAAGGCTTTGCAGCCAGGAAAACACTGGGCACTAATGGATTCATTAAACATATGGGAAAAATGACAAAGCAGTGCTTCCCAAAATTTTCCCCGTAGAGCAATGGTCCAATGAGTTGTTCCTTAAAAAGCGTATAAAGCATCTGGAAAACATATGCATAAGCCCCTTAACTATTAAGTTAGTTTAGGAAAATCTGCTTTGAAGTTCAATTTACAATACTGTTCACTTAAAGTTACCCATTAGTGGTGCTCTGGCAAATCAACTCATTCTCAGAATATAGTGTCAGCCAATAAAAATATTTTTCTTATGAAAGTATCTGTAAATAAAATGCTGCACAAACAACCTTAGTAACATTCTGCATTTCATTTCTAAATGAAGTTACCACCTAACCATTAGATGGCAATATGATTCCATGTACATTACAGCCACACCATACCAGCATATCAATAGTTTAAAGGGTATTTGAGTTTTCCAAGAATGCACATGTGTTTTTATTCATTCACTTAGTTATTCCTTCAAACATTGTTTAGGTACTTTTAAGTTCCAAGGACTCTGATAGATGGTGAATATAAGAAATGAGCCAGCTCACTGTCAAAATTATTAATTCCTGGGTTCCTAGGAAACTGTAAGATGCACATCAATTCAAGAAGCACTTTTCTTTCTTTTTTTTTAATATAATTTATTTTATTATCATTAATTTACAATTACATGTGCAATATTACGATTATTAAACTACCCCTTCATTAGGTCCCCCCCACCAACCCCATTACAGTCACTGTCCATCAGCGTAGTGAGATGCTATAGAATCACTACTTGTCTTCTCTGAGTTGTACTGCCCGCCCCGTGCCCCCCCAACATTACATCTGCTAATCGTAATGCCCCTTTTTCCCTCTTATCCCTCCCTTCCCGCCCATTTTCCCCAGTCCCTTTCCCTTTGGTAACTATTAGTCCGTTCTTGGGTTCTGTGAGTCTGCTGCTGTTTTGTTCCTTCAGTATTTTTTCTTTGTTCTTATACTCCACATATGAGTGAAATCATTTGATACTTGTCTTTTTCGGCTTGGCTTATTTCACTGAGTATAATACCCTCTAGCTCCATCCATGTTGTTGCAAGAAGCACTTTTCTTGAAAAACAAAAAAGGAAGAAAGAAACATGACTACATTAAATATGCACATTGTTCACGATACTTTGTTACTTTTTCATACAAGAAAAAAATTTTAAGTATTTATCATAGAAGTGAGAAAATACTGCATATAGGAAGCATTGTGATAGAAAAGAATCTAAGAAATTTTCTCAGTCTGAACTAAGTGTCCCAAAGGTCACAGGTCATGTGATACAGAAGTCAATTTTAACTAAGGGAGGCCATGCCTATCCTCATCCCTGAGAAGCTTCTGGAGTGGGCTCAGCTCAAAGCCTGGAAATTAAAAAGATGAAAGTGAGGATCCAGCCTGTCTCTGGCTTTTAGTCCACAGACCTAGAGCCTTAGTACCAGAAAAGAGCTTGAAATCAATAAATACAATATCATCTTCTAAGAAACGGAGACACAGAGCTATTGGGTGGCTTGTCAAGTGACAAGAGGTTAGTTGAGATAGAGCTAGAACTTGAACCCAAGTCTTTTTTGGCGGGGGAGTTAGTGTGGTAGAGTTTTGAGCTCTTTATTTTTCATCTGATTAGAAATAAAATCAAAAAGACACTAACAACTCCTTGTCTCTTCACCTTAGTAAGTTTGCCATTGGCTTTTCATAATACTTGTCAAAACATCGCCCTTGAATAAGTGTTGTCTTTTGTAGGCTGAACCTTAGGAACTCACCCAGTGAATACAGCTACCTTTTTAAAAGTGGTGGATAAGGACGATTCTCTGTGTTGGTCAGAAGCTCGGTAATAAAGAATGCTTGGGACTTGGCATTTAAAGGCAGACTGCTACTTATTTGAAGCTGACGTCTAAAATAAACAACCAGCCCACTGCGTTGGGTATTTGTAATCATCATAAGATTGTATATAAAAGATATTTCAATAAAAATAAAAAATAAAAAGCAAAAAACAACGAGGCTTCTCATTTATTAGCCTACTGACCTATAAGGAGTGAGTATATTGAGAGGTGAAGGCTGTTCACAAACATCCTATGTCTCCTCTAACGGAATAGGCAAGGTCTTGCCGTCAAAAAGCTGCTGATCTTGAATTGTAGAACTTCGGACAGCTTTTCTCATCGTTGTATCTTGCAAAGACAATTCTTCTTTAGGATCAAGCTGTGTAACGCTGACAGATAAACGGTCCACATGGTCTTGTAATGAATTGACTCTGAAGGAAAAACTATGCGCTTCATTGATTAATTCCCCAAATATGTCTTCAGCATATTTGCTTAGGCTACTTAGTTGTCTAATTATATTTGCCAAGGAAATATTGGTTACACATTCCAGTTCATTCTTAATGCCTTTAGGCAGTGCTGTGTGGCACAAGTGCCTAGGATCGATGTTTCTCCTCACTACTGGCATCTGGAGAGCAACCCCTATAACAGTTCACCCCTTCCTCGTGCTTCGGCGGCGGCCGCCGGTCCCCTCAGAGGCGAGGGCTCCGCCTAGGGCCCCAGAAGCGGCAGGCTCCGGCGGAGAGCCCGCTCCAGGCACCGAGCACCGGGCTATGGGAACGCGCCTGTGGCGCCCGCTGGTGTCCAGACCCAACGTGCGCTCGACGCGCGAACGAACAACACCCCAAGTCTTTTTTTCTTTTTTACAATTACTTTATTAAGGTGTTTTTGATATACACTTTTATGAAGGTTTCACATGAAAAACTGTGGTTACTACGTTCACCCATATTATGGAGTCCCCCCGTACCCCATTGCAGTCACTGTCCATTAAGGTAGTAAGGTGCCAGAGTAACTACTTGTCTTCTCTGTGCAATACTGCCTTCCCCATGACGCTCCCCCTACACACACACACCATGTGTGCCAATCAGAGGGCCCATCAATCCCTTTCACCCTCCCTCCCCCACCCAGCCTCCCTGGCCCCTCCCCTTTGGTAACCTCTAGGCCCTTCTTGGAGTCTGAGTTGGCTACTGTTTGTTCCTTCAGTTTTGCTTCATTGTTATACTCCACAATGAGTGAAATCATTTGGCACTTGTCTTTCTCCGCCTGGCTTATTTCACTGAGCATACCCTCTAGCTCCATCCTTGTTGCTGCAAATGGTACGATTTGTTTTCTTCTTACAGCTGAATAATATTCCATTGTGTATATGTACCACACCTTCTTTATCCATTCATCTACTGATGGACACTTAGATTGCTTCCATATCTTGCTATTGTAAATAGTGCTTCAATAAACATAGGGGTGCATATATCTTTTTGAATCTGAGAACTTGTATTTGGGTAAATTCCTAGGAGTGGAATTCCAGGGTCAAATGGTATTTCTATTTTGAGTTTTTTTTTAGGAACCTCCATATTACTTTCCACAATGGTTGAACTGGTTTACATTCCCACCAGCAGTGTAGGAGGGTGTCCATTTTTCTGCATCCTTGCCAGGATTTGTTGGTAGTCTTTTCGACACTGGCCATCCTAACTGGTGTGAGGTGATATCTCATTGTGGTTTAAATTTGCATTTCCCTGATGATTAGTGATGTGGAGCATCTTTTCATGTGCCTGTTGGCCATCTGAATTTCTTCTTTGCAGAAGTGTCTGTTCATACCCTCCGCCCATTTTTTAATTGCGTTATTTGCTTTTTGGGTGTTGAGGCATGTGAGTTCTTTATGTATTTTGGATGTTAATCCCTTGTCAGATATGTCGTTTACAAATATATTCTCCCATACTGTAGGATACCTTTTTGTTCTGCTGATGGTGTCCTTTGCAATATAGAAATTTTTAGCTTGATGTAGTACCACTTGTTCATTTTTGCTTTTGTTTCCCTTGCCAAGGAGATGTGTTCAGGGAAAAGTTGCTCATGTTTATATTCAAGAAATTTTTGCCTGTTGTCTTCTAAGAGTTTTATGGTTTCATGACTTACATTCAGGTCTTTGATCCATTTCAAGTTTACTTTTGTATATGGGGTTACACAATAATCCAGTTTCATTCTCTTGCATGTAGCTGTCCAGTTTTGCCAATACCAGCTGTTGAAGAGGCGGTCATTTCCCCATTGTTTATTCATGGCTCCTTTAGAGTATATAAATTGACCATATATGCTTGGGTTGATATCTGGACTCTCTATTCGGTTCCACTGGTCTATCGGTCTGTTCTTGTGCCAGTACCAAATTGTCTTGATTATTGTGCCTTTGTAGTAGAGCTTGAAGTTGGGGAGCGAGATCCCCCCTGCTTTATTCTTCCTTCTCAGGATTGCTTTGGCTATTCGGAGTCATTTGTGGTTCCACATGAATTTTAGAACTATTTGTTCCAGTTCGTTGAAGAATGTTGAAGGTGTTTTGATAGGGATTTTGATAGGTGCTGTTGTTTTCATTTGTCTCCATATATTGCTTGATCTCTGTTTTAATTTAGTCATTGATCCATTGATTATTTAGGAGCATGTTGTTAAGCCTCCATGTGTTTTTGAGCCTTTTTGTTTTCTTTGTTCAATTTATTTCTAGTTTTATACCTTTGTTATCTGAGAAATTGGTTGGTAGAATTTCAGTCTTTTTGAATTTACTGAGGCTCTTTTTGTGGCCTAGTATGTGATCTATTCTGGAAAATGTTCTATGTGCACTTGAGAAGAATGTGTATGCTGCTGCTTTTGGGTGTAGAGTTCTGTAGATGTCTGTTAGGTCCATCTGTTCTAGTGTGTTGGTCAGTGCCTCTGTGTTCTTACTTATTTTCTGTCTGGTTGATCTGTCCTTTGGAGTGAGTCGTGTGATGAAGTCTCCTAAAATGAATGCACTGCATTCTATTTCCTCCTTTAATTCTGTTAGTATTTGTTTCACATACGTAGGTGCTCCAGTGTTGGGTGCATAGTATTTATAATGGTTATATCCTCCTATTGGACTGACCCCTTTATCATTATGTAATGTCCTTCTTTATCTATTGTTACTTTCTCTGTTTTGAAGTCTATTTTGTCTGGTACAAGTACTGCAACACCTGCTTTTTTCTCCCTATTGTTTGCATGAAACATCTTTTTCCATCCCTTCACTTTTAGTCTGTGTATGTCTTTGGGTTTGAGGTGAGTCTATTGTAAGCAGCATATAGATGGGTCTTGCTTTTTTATCCATTCTATTACTCTGTGTCTTTTGATTGGTGCCTTCAGTCCATTTACATTTATGGTGATTATAGATAGATATGCACTTATTGCCATTGCAGGCTTTGGATTTGTGGTTACCAAAGGTTCAAGGGTAGCTTCTTTACTATGTAACTGTCTAACTTTAACTCTCTTATTATACTGTTATAAACACAGTCTTTATTTCTCTCCCTTCTATTCTTCCTCCTCCACTCTTTATATGTTAGGTATTTTATTCTGTACTCTTGTGTTTCCCTTGACTGCTTTTGTGAATAGCTGATTTTATTTTTTACCTTTAGTTGGTATTTGTTTGGTCTGCTTTCTTTGCTGTTATTTTAACTTCTCTGGTGATATCTATTTAGCCTTAGGAGTACTTCCATCTAGAGGAGTCCCTTTAAAATACCCTGTAGACATGGTTTGTGGGAGGTAAATTCCTTCAACTTTTGCTTATCTGGGAATTGTTTAATCTCTCCTGCAAATTTAAATGATAATCTTGCTGGATACAGTATTCTGGTTCAAGGCCCTTCTGTTTCATTGCATTAAATATATCATGCCATGCTCTTCTGGCCTGTAAGGTTTCTGCTGAGAAGTCTGATGATAGCCTAATGGGTTTTCCTTTGTAGGTGATCTTTTTTCTCTTTCTAGCTGCCTTTGATACTCTGTCTTTGGTCTTTGCCATTTTAATTATTATATGTCTTGGTGTTGTCCTCTTTGGGTCCCTTGTGTTGGGATATCTGTGGGCTTCCATGGTCTGAGAGACTATTTCCTTCCCCAGCTTGGGGAAGTTTTCAGCAATTATTTCTTCAAAGACACTTTCTATTCTTTTTTCTCTCTTCTTCTTCTGGTACCCCTATAATGCGAAAATTATTCCTTTTGGATAGGTCATACAGTTCTCTCAATATTCTTTCATTCCTAGAGATCCTTTTATCTCTCTCTGCCTCAACTTTTCTGTATTCTTATTCTCTGATTTCTATTCCATTAACAGTCTCTTGCACCTCATCCAGTCTGCTCTTAAGTCCTTCCATTGCTTGTTTCATTTCTGTCATTTCCCTCCGGAATTCATCCCTTAGCTCTTGCATATTTCTCTGTAGCTCCATCAGCATGCTTTTGACTTTTATTTTAAATTCTTTTTCAGGAAGATGGGTGATTTCGGTCTCACCAGGCCCTCTCTCTGATGTTTGAGGGAATTTGGACTGGTCCAGGTTCTTCTGCCGTTTCATGGTGATGGAAGTGATCGCCTACGAGTGGTACGTGTGTCAGCTGGAAGAACAAAGTCCCTTCCTGCTTGCTGGTTGCCTTGCCCGTCTCCGCTGCCTATGCCATTCAACCGCACACAGGGAGCAGCCTCTGGGTTGATCCCCTAAACTGCCGTGGATGGGGTGGCCCTCCGGATGGCCTAGGGCACTGGTGGTGGTTGCAGGCAATCAGCGCATGTTCGCAGCAAGAATAGAGCTCCTACATGCTTTCCGGACTCTGCGCTGGCTTCCTCTGCCTGTGCAGGTCAGTCATGCACAGGGGTAGCCTCTGAGTTAATCTCCTGAGCTGCCGTGGATGGGGCAGCCCTTGGGATGGCCTAAGGCACTGGCGGGGGTTGCAGGTGAGCAGCGCATGTTTGCTGCAAGAATTAAGCCCCTTTGTGCCTTGCAGACTCTGCACCCGTCTCTGCTGTCTGTGTCAGTCAACTGTGGGCAGGGGCTGCCTCTGGGTCTGGCCCAGTTAGCCACAAACTGGGAGAAGCCTTTGTGTGGTTGCTGTGGGTAGGGCTGCTCCCTGGTTGCTCTGCAGCAGTGGCGGGTCAGCCAGTTGCTTGCAGTCCCGGCAGGGGGCCGGGGGGGCAATGAAGAGCAGGCTGCTTATCACCGTGAGGGGCTTCAGTGCTGTGCTGCCACCCAGGGGGTTAGGGCACCTGTTCCTTAAAGTTCCCAGCCTGCTGGGCTGAGTGTGCCACCTTTTAAACCCTTCTCCCTTTAAGGCTTTTAAAGGGCCCACTTTTCATTTGTCACAGGGCAGCTGGCTGTGGGAACCTGTTCGCAGTCTTAGTCTCAGATTTTGCTTTTCCGTTCCTCTAATATCCAGTACAGCATGCAATGTGTGTCTGTGCTCCTGGGTCAGATCACCAGGGCTGGTTATTTAGCAGTCCTGTGCTTCCACTCCCTCCCCACTCTGATTCTTTTCCTCCCGCCAGTGAGCTGGGTTGACGGGGAGTGCTCGGGTCCTGTGGGGTCACAACTTTGTATGTTACCCTTTTCGTGAGATGCTGAGTTCTCGCAGATGTAGAGATAGCCTGGCTGTTGTACTGGATCTTCTGGTCTCTTAGGAATACTTGTATTTGCTGTATTTTCAAAATATATATGGTTTTGGGAGATTTTTGCCACCATACTCATGCCATCATCCTGAGAATCCCCGCTATCTGTCTTTTAACTAATCTCACTAAAAAATACCTATATTCCTAGTTTGGTATTTTTACCCTAAAGAATTAGTATGACTCTGACTTTGCTTAATGTTTAACACAAAACTTGGTAGGATTTTCTTTGCACATTGTTACATTGTTCTGACCGTAATTATCCTGCTTTGCTTTTTCTGGACGCCCTCACCCTACTCTGTCTAAACCCACGGTCCCTGTCTCAGTAGTGTGGGATATACTCTTTTGATTATATCAATTTTAAATGAAGAAACAAGCTGAGTGAGCCTGACAGAGGAGGTTGTTGCAGGTTAGAGAGGTTGTGAAATAGTCAGCTAGGACACTAAGTGGACAAGGGAAATACAATGTGTATGCTTGGCAGCAGTATGGCTCCACTCAAGGTTCAGTCATGACACGGGTAGAGGGAGGCATGGCAGTATGACTGCATTTTTCTTCAGGCCTGTTTGGCCTCCAATTTGGCTTTATTCCAGGTTGTAGATTAAATCATCATACAAAGTATGATGAAGAGAGAGAGAGATAGGCAAGGGAGGTATTTAAATGGCACTTAAGCAGAGCAAGGATTAAGTATCAAGGAAGTGAGGGACAGTGAAAAGGTGGTAGGAACACAGGGTTATAGGTGGGATGGAGGAATTGCATTGTTAGAGTTGGTGTCCCAAAAGGAATAAGCTGGAAAGATGGGGGAGAGTGGTCAGAATAGGATGGATGAAACACAGGACATAGAAGGGTTGCAGGCCCTGATAATACCAAGAAGTAGTAACAGAAGTGTTTAACACATGTTGACTAGCAAGGAAAAAACCTTTCCCCCTGAAAATTAGCATTTTCCTCAATATTGAGTATCTATTCTATCTAGATACGGGTAAAGCCACAATATATTCCAAACTTCCAGATCATGGGTGGAATGAAAGGCAAATTCCTTTCACGTATGCAAGTGAGCAGCATTTAGGTAATCCAGGCAGGCTGCAGCATCAATGTTTAACAGAATACACATGTGTCATTATACAAGCATACACGAATACAATCTCTTGAAAAATTCCCAAAAGACCCCTCTCCCTTCCCACTCCGTCTCCCCATCCCACGTGTCGCAGAAGGCTGAAGAAAATGAGGCGCAGCGATTTACAAACGGGCACCATGCAGCGGAGAGGGGACCGCAACATCAGAATCCGGCAGAGGGCGCCAGTCTGTGGGGCCAGCCCGGACCTCGCCTGGCGAAAAATGGAAACAATCCTGGCCCCGCCCCCTGCCCCGAGGCCGCCGGGAAAAAGGCCCCGCCCCCCAGCCCGTCCTGGCGGGCCATGCAAAGGGTCTGGCAGGTAGAGTCAGTTCTCCGTGCGCTTGGCTCTCGGGTTTCCTCCCGACCTACCCGCCTTTTCCCAATGGTCGGACACACCCTTCTCTTCCCCCAGGGTCCCACACCTGCCCGCCCCGCCCCCGGACGTGACGACGGCCGCCCGGCCCTGCTTGTGTCCCGTCAGGCCTCGCGGCGGCGGCGGTGGCGGCTGGAAGATGGCGGCGGCGGCATCCCTGGAACGGAGCTTCGTGGAGCTCAGCGGCACTGAGCGAGAAAGGCCAAGGCACTTTCGGGAATTCACAGTTTGCGGCGTTGGTAAGGAAGCAGCCAAGGAGGGCGCGATCCGATCCTTCCCCTCGGGCTCCTGTGGGTTCCTGAACCTGTGACCCGCCCAGTTCATCCTTCTGTGTCCACATGCCTATATCCCACGGATCAGAGCTTCCTAGTGGCCTTTTTACTCTTCTGCCCCTTCTTTTTGCATGGATTGTCAGTCCGTCATCCTTTGCAGCGCCCTCAGTGCCTGTCATCCCCAGAGAATCACATGTGCAGGCTGACCACCCTCTTTTTGCAGGGACTGGAAATGCCTTGATTGGAACCGTTAAATACAGTGAGAGCGCGGGAGGCTTCTACTATGAGGAAAGCGGCAAGTTGTTCTCAGTCACCAGGAACAGGTTCATTCATTGGTAAGTACTGTCTGTGTTCGCTCACCCCCACCCCCGGAAGGTAAGGTTCAGCATCTGAATTTTATTCGCTGTTCCCAATGTGAGTCCCGGAAGCGTTAATCGACAGGAAAAGAGAAAGACTGTTTTCTATTAATATCTGAATCAGGAGAAAGTTAAGGAGACAGTTCTAGGAGAGGTAACCTCCTAGGCAGCACTAAAAGCAGAGGGAATGTAGCTTACCGAATAAAGCCCCAAAGGCCAGTTTTAAACTTGAATTCATTGTGTGTTTTTATAGTGTTTTATAGCTTCCTTCATTCTACAAACGTATGAGTTTCTACATAAAAGGCACTGTGCTCAATGTGCTAGGGATGAAGTGGTGAACAAAAACAGCTAACCATTTTCATCTTGCAAGGTGTAGCAGTTTAAGAATAGATGTGGACCCAACTTCCATGTGGCACTTTCATGAAAGAAAAAGCCACTGAACTAATAACCACAACATAGGTATGTAAGTGCAGATTTTTCCTATTTGCATCGGAGGTAGAGTATAAGGGCTGTGAGAACCTAACGGGAAGATTAAATTTTATAGGTGAGGCAGGGAAGGTCTTAAAGGAAGTCATGTTTAACCTGAAATCTTAAGGATGAAAGGTTGGCTAGGCAGGGATTTGAAGAGCAAGAGGAGTTCAACAAACAGGATCACCATATGCAAAGTCCTTGAGGTGGAAAGACCTGGGTAGTTTTGAGGAGCGGGTCGAATATCTGTATGGCTTAAGGTCTGTAGGTAAAATTGAAAGTGATGTGAGATCTCAATGCTGAGACTGGGAAGATGAGCAGACTCAGATCATGGAAGAACCTCAAGTCCTTTTCAAGGATTTTGGGTTTATTCTAAGTTCACTGAGAAATCATTAAAGGGTTTTGAAGAGTTACTGACATGATCAAAATTGCATTTTTAAAAAATCTGTCTACTTCAGAGAAATGCAGATTAAAACCACAATGAGATATCACCTCACACCAGTGAGGATGGCCAACATCCAAAACACAAACAACAAATGTTGGCGAGGATGTGGAGAGAAGGCAACCCTCCTACACTGCTGGTGGGAATGCAAATTAGTTCAACCATTGTGGAAAGCAGTATGGAGGTTCCTCAAAATAGAAATACCATTTGACCCAGGAATTCCACTCCTAGGAATTTACCCTAAGAATGCAGCAGTGCAGTTTGAAAAAGACATATGCACCCCTATGTTTATTGCAGCACTATTTACAATAGCCAAGAAATGGAAGCAACCTAAGTGTCCATCAGTAGATGAATGGATAAAGAAGAGGTGGTACATATACACAATGGAATATTATTCAGCCATAAGAAGAAAACAAATCCTACCATTTGCAACAACATGGATGGAGCTAGAGGGTATTATGCTCAGTGAAATAAGCCAAGCCGAAAAAGACAAGTATCAAATGATTTCACTCATATGTGGAGTATAAGAACAAAGAAAAAAACCGAAGGAACAAAACAGCAGCAGACTCACAGAACCCAAGAACAGACTAATAGTTACCAAAGGGAAAGGGACTGGGGAGGATGGGTGGGAAGGGAGGGACAAGGGAGAAAAAGGGACATTACGATTAGCAGATGTAATGTTGGGGGGGCACGGGGAGGGCAGTACAACTCAGAGAAGACAAGTAGTGATTCTATAGCATCTCATTACACTGATGGACAGTGTCTAATGGGGTTGGTGGGGAGGACCTGATGAAGGGGGTATTTTAATAACCATAATATTGCACATGTAATTGTAGATTAATGATACCAAAATAAATTATAAAAAAAAATCTGTCTACTTGGTGGAAAGTGGGTGTAAATATAATATAGTAGAGCAGTTTGCTTTTATAATGACCCAAGTAAGAAATGCTGGTGGCTCAGTTGTGGAAGTGGCTAGGAAAGGAGAAATGATGGATTCAAGATACACTTAGAAGGTAGCTTCACTAGGACTTGGTAAAAGATTGAATATGGGCTGGGAGATGGTAAGGGAAAAGGCAGGAACAGACAACTCCCTGGTATCTAGTATGACTAACCAGGTACTGGATGGAGGGGTTGCCATTTACTGAGATACAGAAGAGATTGGAAAGATGTGAATAACTTTCAGATATACTAAATTAGAAGTACCTGTGTAACAGCCTTTTGGAAATGTCAAATAGGCATTGAAATGTATAGGTCTGAGGCTCAGAAGAGAAATCTATGTTAGAGATACAAAGCTCATTTTATTTAAGAAATTGTTTTAGTGCCAGTTAATGTTTAGGGACTGGAAATATAGCAGGGAACAAAACAGACGTCTTGTTCTTATGGAGGGACATAGGCAATAAGCAACAATAACCAAAAGAAAACAAGTAAATACAGTTCGTCAAGTGATAAGTGGAATAGAGAACAGGGAAGCAAGGTGAGAGGGAAGGGGACAGCCTACAGGAATTGATATTTTATATGGGGTAACCAGGCAGAGCCCAGGTGACATTGAGAGGAAGTGAGATATCTGGGGAGTGAGAATTCCAGGTGAGCCTTCTAAGAGAAAAGAACAAAAGATGCAGTGAGTGGCAGGGGTCCAGGAGGACACGGCTGAGCCGGCAAAGGGCAGTGTGATAAGGCGGCTGAGGGCCAGATTAGGGCTTTATCAATTATTTTAAGGCTTTGACTTTCCTTCTGAGATGAGAAGAAGCCATTGAAGGTTTTAATTGAAGGAATGACATGATCTAAGTTGTTTTTAGGTGGTTGCTGTGGCTGCTGGGTTGAGAACATGGTAAAGGGTGGCAGTAGGGACACCGATTAGGAGATTAGTGCCAAAATTCAGGCAAAAGATGATGGTGACCTAGACCAGGGTGGTCTTGGTAGAGACTGTGCAATGTTCTGATTGTGCATAGTTTTTAAGGTGAATTTGTTAGAATTTACTGTTAGGTCAGATGTATGGTATACTGAAAGAGAAGAGTCAAGGATGACTTCCAGATTTTTGGCTTGAGCAACTGAAAGTTATAGAGATGCCATTAATTCAGTTAGGAAAGAGCACAGATGAATCAGGTGTTTTGTCCCTTTGCTTTTTGGGTTTGCTGGGTCCAGGAATTCTGTTTTAGACAGGTTTAGTTTGAGATCCCTGTTAAGATACCCAGAAGTGTTGAGGCAGTAGTTAGGAGTTGAGTGGAGAGTTTGGGCTGAAGATACAGATTTGGGAATTATTGGCATTAAATAGCATTTAAAGCTGTTACTGAATGAAATCTCTAAAAAATGAGTGTAAATTAGGGTTTCCTAACCTCTGCACTATTAGCATTTGGGACCAGATAAGTCTTTATTATGGGGGTTGGCCTGTATATCATGGGGTACATCCCAGACCTCTACCTGTTACCTGGCAATAGCACCCTCCACCCCTGTTGTAACAAACAAAAATCTCTCCAGATATTGGTAATGTCCTTGGGGAGGGGGGAAGAATGGCCCCAGTCAGAGCCACTCGTGTAGATGAGGGAAGAGGAGAGGTCTGAGGCCTGAACCCTGGGACACTCCCAATATCTAGGAAGATGAGGAACCATGGAAAGAGGCTGCGAAGGAAAAGCTAATGAGGTGAGAGCTGAGCAAAGACAGGGCTGTCTCAGGAGCCAAGGGAAATGTTTTAGGAAGAAGGAGAGTGAAAAACCTAAATGCTGCATGTAAGTCAAAGAAATGGAAATAGAGCTTTGCACTGTGGAGATCATTGGTGACCTAGTCAGGAACTGCTACATTAGTGGTGCAAAAGCCTGAATGGAGTGGATTCAGAAGAGAAGGGAAAGACAGGAACTGTGAGTATAGAACAGCTCTCTCAAGTAATATTGCTATAAGGAAACAAAGAAATTAATTGGTAGCAGAAGGGCAATGGAGAAAAGTAAAAGAAAAAAAAACAGTATATTTGTATGTGTTCAGGGGCAACCACTAGAGGTGAGGAATTGAAGAAACTGAGAAGATGAGGTATTAGAAAAAACATGGATATTGAAGTTCTTAACTGTGGCAGGACAAGTATGGGAGAGAGTAACAGTGAGCAAGGAGACAGTCTTCAAGACAACAGCAGTGAGATAGCCAAGATACTGAAGCAACCTAAGTGTCCATCAGTAGATGAATGGCTAAAGAAGAGGTGGTACATATACACAATGGAATACTATTCAGCCATAAAAAGAAAAGAAATCGTGCTATTTGCAACAACATGAATGACTCTAGAGGGTATTATATTCAGTGAAATAAGCCAGGCAGAGAAAGACAGATACCATATGATTTCACTTAACTGTGGAATATAAAAACAAAGAAAAACAGCATTAGACTCATACACACTGAGAAGTGACTAGTAGTTACCAAGGGGAAGGGGTTGGGGTGGGGTGGGGGTGAATGAAGGGGATAAAGGGGCACAATAATTCTCAATCACAATGTAAGTTGGTCACAGGGACAGTAGTACAGCATTGAGAATATAGTCAAAGACGGGCTTAGCAGCAGACTGGACGAGATGCAAGAGACTGTTAATGAATAGAAATCAGAGAACAGGAATACACAGAAGCTGAGGGAGAGAGATAAAAAGAATATAGTCAAAGATTCTATGACATCTTTCTACACTGACAGATAGTAACTGCACTAGAAGGTGTGAGGATTTAATAATCTGGGTAACTGTTGAAGCACTGTGTTGTATATTTGAAACCAAAGTAAGAATGTATATCAACTTTACTTCAATTAAAAAAAAAAATAACTGCAATGAGCAGGAGTTACAGGTGGTATCTGACTGCATAAGCCTCAGAGCTGAGTGGTTTGGGCAGGGAGGGAGGAACAATGGCCTGGAGTGGCAGTGGGGAGTGAGCAGGACACCTGCGCCCTATCTTGAGGCAACACTACAAGAAGTGTGGTAGAGAAAGCTACCACCATTAGAGAGGGCTCTGGAGGCTATCTTCAAGGAATATCAGGACCCAACTTTTTAACTATAAGACAGAAGGGTGAAGCAATCCACAAAATTGTGCTGATGACATACCATGAGTTACCAGAAGCAAAGTAGCTCTGGGAAATTATTAGCACTGAAATGGTGTTTTTTAGCTTTGGGAGTGGATAAGATGTGCTTTGCAAGAATGTGTACAGTGAACAGAGATGACCCAGGACTAAGGTGTGAAGATGTAACACATAGGGGTCAGGTCAACGGGAAGGAGAGGGAATACCCGGAAATGAGGGAGTAAACTAGGAGAGGGTAACATCAAGACATCAAGAGAAGAGACTTTCTAAGAAGGATGACATGGTCAGTTTTGTAGAATTCTGCTAAAAGGTCAAGAGAAGAACCGAAGAGTCCATTCGAATTGTTATGGTGACCTTAGTAGAAATAGGGGAGGTTGAAGAGTGTGGGAGGGAATAGAGAAAACTTGGCCAGAGCAGAATGGAGGGAATGTGATAGCTGGATGATGGTGGGAATGGGGTGCTGGAAAAGGAGAGGCCAAGGAAGAGCATATTTGAATGTCGATGGAAGGCTCTGGAAGGAGGGGGGAGGGGGGTATAGGAAGGATATACTTGATAGAGTCAGAAATTGGCCTTTAAATTCGAAAATCCATCAACATCATCCACTATATCAATAAAAAGGACAAAAATCACATGATCATTTCCATAGATGCTGAAAAAGCATTCGACAGAATTCAACACCCATTCATGATAAAAACTCTTAAAATGGGTATAGAGGGCAAGTACCTCAACATAGTAAAGGCCATATATGACAAACCCACAGCAAACATTATACTTAACAGTGAAAAGCTGAGAGCTTTTCCTTTAAGATCGGGAACAAGACAAGGATGCCCACTCTCCCCGCTTTTATTCAACATAATACTGGAGGTCCTACCCATGGCAATCAGACAACACAAAGAAATAAAAGGCATCCAGATTGGTAAGGAAGTCAGACTGTCCCTGTTTGCAGATGACAGGATATTGTACATAAAAAACCCTAAAGAATCCACTCTAAAACTATTGAAACTAATATCTTAATTCAGCAAAGTTGCAGGATACAAAATTGATACACAGAAGTCTCTTGCATTTCTGTAAACTAACCATGAACTAGCAGAAAGAGCAATCAAGAAAACAATTCCATTCACAATTGCATCAAAAAGAATAAAATACCTAGGAATAAACCTAACCAAAGAAGTGAAAGACCTATACCCTGAAAACTATAAGACACTCTGAAGAGAAATTAAAGAGGACACTCATCCCATGCTCTTGGCTAGGAAAAATTAATATTGTCAAAATGCCCATCCTGCCTAAAGCAATCTACAGATTCAATGCAATCCCTATCAAAATACCGACAGCATTCTTCAACAAACTGGAACAAATAGTTCTAAAATTCATATGGAACCACAAAAGACCCCGAATAGCCAAAGCAATCCAGACAAGGAAGAATAAAGCAGGGGGGATCTTGCTTCCCAACTTCAAGCTCTACTACAAAGCCACAGTAATCAAGACAATTTGGTACTGGCACAAGAACAAACGTATAGACCAGTGGAACAGAATAGAGAGTCCAGATATTAACCCAAGCATATATGGTCAATTAATATACTATAAAGAAGCCATGGATATGCAATGGGGAAATAGCCTCTTCAACAGCTGGTGTTGGCAAAACTGGACAGCTACATGCAAAAGAATGCAACTGGATTATTGTTTAACCCCACACACAAAAGTAAATTTGAAATGGATCAAAGACCTGAATGTAAGTCATGAAACCATAAAACTCTTAGAAAAAAACATAGGCAAAAATCTCTTGGACATAAACATGAGCAATTTCTTCATGAACATATCTCCCCGGGCAAGGGAAACAAAAGCAAAAATGAACAAGTGGGACTATATCTAACTAAAAAGCTGCTGTACAGCAAAGGACACCATCAGTAGGACAAAAAGACATCCTAAAGTATGGGAGAATATATTCATAAATAACGTATCTGATAAAGGGTTGACATCCAAAATATATAAAGAGCTCACGCACCTTAACAAACAAAAAGCAAATAATCCAATTAAAAAATGGGCAGAGAATCTGAAAAGACACTTTCTCCAAAGAAGAAATTCAGATGGCCAATGGGAACATGGAAAGATGGTCCACATTGCTAATCATCAGAGAAATGCAAATTAAAACCACAATGAGATATCACCTCACACCAGTTAGGATGGCCACCATCCAAATGATAAGCAACAACAAATGTTGGCAAGGATGTGGAAAAGGGAATCCTCCTACACTGCTAATGGGAATGTAAATTAGTTGATTGTGGAAAGCAGTATGGAGGTTCCTCAAAAAACTCAAAATAGAAATACCATTTGACCCAGGAATTCCACTCCTAGGAATTTACCCTAAGAATGCAGCAGCCCAGTTTGAAAAAGACGTATGCACCCCTATGTTTATCGAAGCACTATTTACAATAGCCAAGAAATGGAAGCAACCTAAGTGTCCAGCAGAAGATGAATGGATAAAGAAGAGGTGCTACATATACACAATGGAATATTATTCAGCCATAAGAAGAAAACAAATCCTACCATTTGTAACAACATGGATGGAGCTAGAGGGTATTATGCTCAGTGAAATAAGCCAAGCCAAAAAACACAAGTATCAAATGATCTCACTCATATGTGGAGTAGAAGAACAAAAAAAAACTGAAGGAACAAAACAGCAGCAGACTCACAGAACCCAAAACGGACTAATAGTTACCAAAGGGAAAGGGACTGGGGAAGATGGGGGGGAAGGGAGGGATAAGAGGGAAAAAGGGGCATTATGATTAGTAGATGTAATGTTGGGGGGACATGGGGAGGGCTGTACAACTCAGAGAAGACAAGTAGTGATTCTATAGCATCTCACTACGCTGATGGACAGTGAGTGTAATGGGGTTGGTGGGGGGGACCTGATGAAGGGGGTAGTTTAATTGGTTTTCTTTGTTTCATTGGATATGGCCTATAATTGTAGGTCTAATACTGTTATGCATTTGTATTCCTGTTCTCCTAGTGTGTGTGCGGAAGGCAGTTGTTGGTCTTTTAAAGCCAATACAAGCATATGCTACTTTTCAAGAATTAACTTCAAGAAATAAGTGATTCCTTTTAAGCAACTTTGTGAAATCATATACTGATTCCCCACCTGCATTTGCTGCAAGAAAATAATCATGTATATTGTGATTTTATCCAGAATTATAGCTGCTGGCTGTCCTCTCTTTCGTATTTTATCTCCCTGTTTGGTCCCAGGAGATGGCTGGTTAGCCAGAGACGGGTAAGATTCCTCATGGGAGGAACAACCTAAGACAGGCACAGTCGCAAGGGACCTCAGGTGAGCAATGTGGGGGCCAACTGAGGTGAGGCATAGAACCTCACCCCTCCAGATGAGAGAGACATTGCCTGTGACAAGCTATGTCACAGGCCGAGCCCAGCTAATCATTATTCTGGTACCTTCCACAAATATATGCATATGCATTTGCGTCAATTAAAACGAAAAAGGAAATGTGGGATTCACTTACAATTTAAGTATAAAAATCATATGAATAATTGTAGTTGACTTGATTGATTATAGTAACTGAATTAGTTTCTCTGATATGACTGCCTTTGCCTTGTTCACCTTGTGAGAACTTGTTCTCTATGTTCCTTGCATTGTTCACCTTGTGGGAGCTTGTTCACTGTATTGGAACTTGTTCATTATGGTCCAAAAGATTGGAGACTGTTGAGAATTAAGCTTGGAGTTGATTTTTAAAAAAATTCAAAAGATAAAAAACAAAATAAAATAAAATGCAGTCTCCTTGGCAAAAAAATAAAAATAAAAATAAAATAAAATAAAATACTTGTAAAAAAAAAAAAGTCAGAAGGCCAGGAGCAACTTGGCCTAGAATGCTTGAGTGTTTCACAAATAGGGAAGGGTATCACAGCATAACCAGTGACTTTACTATAAACAACCCTAGCAAGCAGAGAACAACCCAGCCCACCTTGAGGGCAAGGCAGGTGGTACAAGTCCACACCCCTAAGCCTTTTTTTCATGTTCTTGAAAAATCCTCATTTGCCTATAAAATCCCCTAGACAATGCACCACCCCGGGCTCTCTTGTCCCTTCCTGGCATGAGCCAGGAGCTCTTGCCTCTCACTTTATTTCTAAATAAAAGCCTGTACCTTGCTCTCCTAAAAAAAAAAAAAAAAAAGAATGCAGCAGCCCAGTTTGAAAAAGACTTATGCACCCCCATGTTTATCGCAGCACTACTTACAATAGCCAAGAAATGGAAGCAACCTAAGTGTCCATCAGTAGATGAATGGATAAAGGAGATGTGATACATATACACAATGGAATATTATTCAGCCATAAGAAGAAAACAAATCCTACCATTTGCAACAACATGGATGGAGCTAGAGGGTATTATGCTCAGTGAAATAAGCCAAGCCAAAAAAGACAAGTATCAAATGATTTCACTCATATGTGGAGTATAAGAACAAAGCAAAAACTGAAGGAACAAAACAGCAGCAGACTCACAGAGCCCAAGAACGGACTAACAGTTACCAAAGGGAAAGGGACTGGGGAGGGTGGGTGGGAAGGAAGGGATAAGGGGAATAAAGGGCATTATGATTAGCACACATAATGTAGGGGGGGCCACAGGGAAAGCAGTATAGCACAGAGAAGACAAGTAGTGACTCTGTAGCATCTTACTATGCTGATGTTCAGTGACTGTAATGGGGTATGTGGTGGGGACTTGATAATGGGGGGAATCTAGTAATCACATTGTTGCTCATGTGATTGTATATTAATAATACAAAAATAAAAAAAATTTTTTTTAAGAAATTGGCCTTTAATTATTGGAAGGAGACTTGCTCTTTGGGGAAGGATGAAGATAATATGGTAGATGAGGTGATGGGAAGGTAGGGCATTCCCAGTGTTATGCTCTCTGGTTCTAAAGCTGCCACATGGCAGAGTTGCACCTGAAGAAGATTCTGCCCTGCATCCCAGCAAGGAGAAGTAATAGAAGGGGAAATATCCACATTTATTAAGGTCACTGTGGTTCAGTGCTGTAGTAATATGTATAGAAGCCACATTCCACTACAAGTATTGGGAGTATGGTGTGAATTTTCATTATAGTGGAGTTTAATTTAATTGCATTGAATACCCATCTAATTAAATGGCTTATGAAGTTTGGAAATGCTTCCATTTAACAGAAAATCATATAATACTTGGATTTTATATTATGCTGTGTTTTATAAATCTATATAATGTGGTTTGGATAATAAAAGTTCGTCCGAGTTTAGTTATCCAAAGTTTTCAAATTGGGAGGGTTCACGTGGTAACTTTTCACATATGTTTCAGTGCAACAATCAAGTAGAAAGAAAAGCATAACCTTTTTAAACAAGTGTCTCTTTTTTTAATAGGAAGACCTTTGGAGATACATTGGAGCTGATGGAAGAGTCGCTGGACATAAATCTGTTGAATAATGCAGTTCGCCTCAAATTCCAAAATTGCAGCCTCTTACCTGCAGGGGTTCATATCTCTGAGACTCAGAATCATGTGATAATCTTAGTATTAACCAATCAAACAGTGCACAGGTTACTTTTACCACACCCTTCCCGGATGTATAGCAGTGTAAGTTGGTTAAGTGTAATATCCTTTATTTCCCAAGTTACTCTGGCACACCTTTAGTGCTGGAGCAATATCCTTTGGAATTGAAGGAAATCTGGATTCCTTGTAGGTCCTCA
Source organism: Smutsia gigantea (assembly GCA_032199065.1). Taxonomy (NCBI): domain Eukaryota; kingdom Metazoa; phylum Chordata; class Mammalia; order Pholidota; family Manidae; genus Smutsia; species Smutsia gigantea. Next base: position 85,907 of record JAVSCE010016337.1, read on the forward strand.
CCAAGCATACTTTGATATTACTATTTTAAATGTTCAGATACATCTTACAGTGAAGATATAGGTTTCATTAAAAAGAATAACTGTTTTATAAGCTCAGCAATTTTTTACAAGCTTTTGTAGCAATTGAGAGGAATTGAGCACAATTCTGTTTATTTTTATTTAACACATTTTTCATTTTAATTATTCCACAGGAGTTGGTAACTGAAAGTCAGATGCAGTCGATATTCACAGACATTGGAAAAGTTGATTTCAGGGATCCTTGCAACTATCAGTTAATTCCAGCAGTACCTGGACTCTCCCCTAATCCCACCACCTCGGCAGCCTGGCTTAGCAACGGTGGGGAGGCTCTGTTTGCTCTACCATCTGCTTCAGGGGGAATCTTTGTTCTTAAACTACCTCCTTATGACATACCTGGTAAGAATGGGAATTGAGCACATATTTAATTTTTTTTAAATAATTTATTTTATTATCATTAATTTACAATTACATGTGCAATATTACGATTATTAAACTACCCCTTCATCAGGTCCCCCCCACCAACCCCATTACAGTCACTGTATATCAGCGTAGTGAGATGCTATAGAATCACTACTTGTCTTCTCTGAGTTGTACTGCCCTCCCCGTGCCCCCCCAACATTACATCTGCTAATCGTAATGCCCCTTTTTCCCTCTTATCCCTCCCTTCCCGCCCATTTTCCCCAGTCCCTTTCCCTTTGGTAACTATTAGTCCGTTCTTGGGTTCTGTGAGTCTGCTGCTGTTTTGTTCCTTCAGTTTTTTTCTTTGTTCTTATACTCCACATATGAGTGAAATCATTTGATACTTGTCTTTTTCGGCTTGGCTTATTTCACTGAGCATAATACCCTCTAGCTCCATCCATGTTGTTGCAAATGGTAGGATTTGTTTTCTTCTTATGGCTGAATAATATTCCATTGTGTATATGTACCACATCTTCTTTATCCATTCATCTACTGATGGACACTTAGGTTGCTTCCATTTCTTGGCTATTGTAAATAGTGCTGCAATAAACATAGGGGTGCATCTGTCCTTTTCAAATTGGGCTGCTGCATTCTTAGGGTAAATTCCTAGGAGTGGAATTCCTGGGTCAAATGCTATTTCTATTTTGAGTTTTTTGAGGAACCTCCATACTGCTTTCCACAATGGTTGAACTAATTTGCAGTCCCACCAGCAGTGTAGGAGGGTTCCCTTTTCTCCACATCCTCGCCAACATTTGTTGTTGTTTGTGTTTTGGATGTTGGCCATCCTCACTGGTGTGAGGTGATATCTCATTGTGGTTTTAATCTGCATTTCTCTGATGATTAGCGATGTGGAGCATCTTTTCATGTGCCTGTTGTCCATCTGAATTTCTTCTTTGGAGAAGTGTCTATTCATGTCCTCTGCCCATTTCTTAATTGGATTATTTGCTTTCTGTTTGTTAAGGTGCATGAGTTCTTTATATATTTTGGATGTCAACCCTTTATCAGATACGTTTTTTATGAATATATTCTCCCATACTGTAGGATGTCTTTTTGTTCTACTGATGGTGTCCTTTGCTGTACAGAAGCTTTTCAGCTTGATATAGTCCCACTTGTTCATTTTTGCTTTTGTTTCCCTTGCCCGGGGAGATATGTTCATGAAGAAGTTGCTCATGTTTATGTCCAGGAAATTTTTGCCTATGTTTTTTTCTAAGAGTTTTATGGTTTCATGACTTACATTCAAGTCTTTGATCCACCTTGAGTTTACCTTTGTGTGTGGGGCTAGACAGTAGTCCAGTTTCATTCTCTTACATGTAGCTGTCCAGTTTTTCCAACACCAGCTGCTGAAGAGGCTGTCATCTCCCCATTGTATATCCAAGGCTCCTTTATCAAATATTAATTGACTGTATATGTTTGGGTTAATGTTTGGATTTTCTATTCTGTTCCACTGGTCTGTGGGTCTGTTTTTGTGCCAATACCAAATTGTCTTGATTACTGTGGCTTTGTAGTAGAGCTTGAAGTCAGGGAGTGTAATTCCCCCTGTTTTATTCCTCCTTCTCAGGATTGCTTTGGCTATTCGGGGTCTTTTGTGGTTCCATATGAATTTTAGAATTATTTGTTCCAGTTCATTGAAGAAAGCTGTTGGTAGTTTGATAGGGATTGCATTGAATCTGTAGATTGCTTTAGGTAGTATAGCCATTTTGACAATATTTATTCTTCCTAGCCAAGAGCATGGGATGCATTTCCATTTGTTAGTGTCCTCTTTAATTTCTCTTAGGAGTGTCTTGTAGTTTTCAGAGTACAGGTCTTTCACTTCCTTAGTTATGTTTATTCCTAGGTATTTTATTCTTTTTGATGCAGTTCTGAATGGAATTATTTTTCTGATTTCTCTTTCTGTTAGTTCATCGTTAGAGTATAGGAAAGCAACAGATTTCTGTGTGTTAATTTTGTATCCTGCAACTTTGCTGAATTCAGATATAAGTTCTAGTAGTTTTGGAGTGTAGTCTTTAGGGTTTTTTATGTATAGTATCGTGTCATCTGCAAATAGTGACAATTTGACTTCTTCTTTACCAATCTGGATGCCTTGTATGTCTTTGTTTTGTCTGATTGCTGTGGCTAGGACCTCCAGTACTATGTTGAATAACAGTGGAGAGAGTGGGCATCCCTGTCTTGTTCCCGATCTTAGATGAAAAGCCTTCAGCGTCTCGCCGTTAAGTATGATGTTAGCTGTGGGTTTGTCATATATAGCCTTTATGATGTTGAGGTACTTGCCGTCTATACCCATTTTGTTGAGAGTTTTAATCAGGAATGGATGCTGAATTTTGTCAAATGCTTTTTCAGCATCTATGGAGATGATCATGTGGTTTTTGTTCTTCTTTTTGTTGATGTGGTGGATGATATTGATGGATTTTCGAATGTTGTACCATCCTTGCATCCCTGGGATGAATCCCACTTGATCATGGTGTATGATCCTCTTGATGTATTTTTGAATTCGGTTTGCTAATATTTTGTTGAGTATTTTTGCATCTACGTTCATCAGGGATATTGGTCTGTAATTTTCTTTTTGGTGAGGTCTTTGCCAGGTTTTGGTATTAGAGTGATGCTGGCTTCATAGAATGAGTTTGGAAGTATTCCCTCCTCTTCTATTTTTTGGAAAACTTTAAGGAAAATGGGTGTTATTTCTTCTCTATATGTCTGGTAGAATTCAGAGGTGAATCCATCAGGTCCAGGGGTTTTGTTCTTGGGTAGTTTTTGATTACCAATTCGATTTCGTCGCTGGTTATTGGTCTGTTTAGTTTTTCTGTTTCTTGCTTGGTCAGTCTTGGAAGGTTGTATTTTTCTAAGAAGTTATCCATTTCTTCTATTTTTTCCAGCTTGTTATCATATAGATTCTCATAATATTCTCTTATGATTCTTTGTATTTCTGTGGGGTCTGTCGTGATTTTTCCTTTCTAATTTCTGATTGTGTTTATGTGTGTAGATTCTCTTTTTCTCTTAATTAGTCTGGCTAGGGGTTTATCTATTTTGTTTATTTTTTCAAAGAACCAGCTCTTGGTTTTATTTGTTTTTTCTATTGTTTTATTCTTCTGAATTTTATTTATTTCTTCTCTAATCTTTATTATGTGCCTCCTTTTGGTGACTTTGGGCCTCATTTGTTCTTCTTTTTCCAATTTCAGTAATTGTGTCTTTAGACTATTCATTTGGGAATGTTCTTCTTTCTTTAAATAGGCCTGGATTGCAATGTACTTTCCTCTTAGAACTGCCTTTGCTGCATCCCACAGAAGTTGTGGCTTTGTGTTGTTGTTGTCATTAGTCTCCATATATTCTTTGATTTCTGTTTTGATTTGGTCGTTAACCCATTGATTAATTAGGAGAGTGTTGTTACGTCTCCATGTATTTGTGAGCCTTTTTGATTTCTTTCTAAAATTTATTTCTAGTTTTATACCTTGGTGATCTGAGAAGTTGGTTTGTAGGATTTCAATTTTTTTGAAATTACTGAGGTTCTTTTTGTGGCCTAGTATGTGGTCTATTCTGGAAAATGTTCCATGTGTGCTTGAGAAGAATGTGTATCCTGCTGCTTTTGGGTGTAGAGTTCTGTAGATGTCTGTTAGGTCCATCTGTTCTAGTGTGTTGTTCAGTGCCTCTGTGTCTTTACTTATTTTCTGTCTGGTTGATCTGTCCTCTGGAGTGAGTGGTGTGTTGAAGTCTCCTAAGATGAATGCATTGCTGTCTATTTCCTCCTTTAATTCTGTTAGTATTTGTCTCACATATGCTGGCGCTCCTGTGTTGGGTGCATATATATTTATAATGGTTATATCTTCTTGTTGGACTGACCCCTTTATCATTATGTAATGTCCTTCTTTATCTTTTGCTACTTTCTTCGTTTTGAAGTCTATTTTGTCTGATACAAGTACTGCAACACCTGCTTTTTTCTCTTTGTTGTTTGCATGAAATATCTTTTTCCATCCCTTCACTTTTAGTCTGTGTATATCTTTGGATTTGAGGTGAGTTTCTTGTAGGCAGCATATAGATGGGTCTTGCTTTTTTATCCATTCTGTTACTCTGTGTCTTTTGATTGGTGCATTCAGTCCATTTACATTTAGGGTGATTATTGATAGGTATGTACTTATTGCCATTGCTGGCTTTAGATTCGTGGTTACCAAGGGTTCAAGGGTTGCTTCTCTACTATCTAACAATCTAACTTAACTTTCTTGTTAAGTTATTGTAAACACAGTCTGATGTTTCTTTCTTTCTCTCCCTTCTTATTCCTCCTCCTCCATTCTTTCTATAATAGGTGTTTTATTCTTTGCCTTTAGTTAGTATTTGGATGGTCTGCTTTCTTTGCTATGATTTTTTTTTCTCTGGTGACATCTTTTTAGCCTTAGGTGTGCCTCCATCTAGAGCAGTCCATTTAAGATATCCTGTAGTGGTGGTTTATGAGAGGCAAACTCTCTCAACTTTCGTTTGTCTGGAAATTGTTTAATCCCTCCATCATATTTAAATGATAATCGTGCTGGATACAATATTCTTGGTTCGAGGCCCTTCTGTTTCATAACGTTAAATATATCATGCCATTCTCTTCTGGCCTGTAAGGTTTCTGTTGAGAAGTCTGATGATAGTCTGATGGGTTTTCCTTTGTAGGTGATCTTTTTTCTCTCTCTAGCTGCCTTTAATACCCTGTCTTTATCTTTGATCTTTGCCATCTTAATTATTATGTGTCTTGGTGTTGTCTTCCTTGGGTCCCTTGTGTTGGGAGATCTATGAGCTTCGGTGGACTACGAGACTACTTCCTTCCCCAGTGAGGGAAAGTTTTCAGCAACTATTTCTTCAAAGACACTTTCTATCCCTTTTTCTCTCTCTTGTTCCTCTGGTACTCCTATAATGCGAATATTGTTCTGTTTGGATTGGTCACACAGTTCTCTTAATATTCTTTCATTCCTAGAAATCCTTTTATCTCTCTCTGCCTCAACTTCTCTGTACTCCTGTTCTCTGTTTTCTATTCCATTAACAGTCTCTTGCATCTCATCCATTCTGCTGTTAAGCCCGTCGATCGCTTGTCTGATTTCTGTATTGTCTTTCCTCAGTTCCCTCACTTCCTCCCTGAGCTCTTGCACATTTCTCTGTAGGTCCATCAGCATGGTTATGACTTTTATTCTGAATTCTTTTTCAGGGAGGCTGTGCGTTTCCATCTCTTCAGACTCCCTCTCTGGGGTTGTCTGGTTGATTTTGGTCTGAACCATATTCCTCTGTCTTTTCATGGCTATATAATTGGTCACTGATAGTTGCCACATATGTCAGCTGGGCTCTTTAAGACTTTAAAAAGAGAAGAAGAAAAAAGAGGAAAAAAAAGAAAGAAAGAAAGAAAAAAAGGAAAGAAAAGAAAAAACAAAAACAATACAAAAAAACAAAACAAAACAAAAAAAACGCCCACCAGACGTAGATTCTGTGGGAGTGCTCTAGGTGGCGGTATTGCCCCACTATTCCACAGCTGTGACTGTGCCGCTCCGCAGGGCCCTTTATCGCTCGGGCACGGTGGGAACGAATAGGAGGCTGTTGATCTCAGTGAGAAGTGTTAGGTATGGCTATGCTTCCTCAGTCTCCAGCTAAGGCGTCTGAAACTCCCCAGGACTCCCAGCCTGCTAGCCTGAGTGTGCTGGGGCGATCCGGCTCCTCCGCTGGGCTCCTGTCTCTTTAAGACCGCTGAAGGAAGCGCGCGCTTTTTTTTTTCCTTCCCGGTAGCCGGCTGCAAGCACCCTGGTGCGTTCCCTGCTCAGATCCTGCCGCTCTGTCTCTCCAGTCTCCGCTGAACTGCGCAATGTGGGTCAGCGCCCCCCGCGCAGATCGCCGGGGCTGGCTACTTCGCGGGGTGTACTTCCACTCCCTCCCAGCTCTGAATCCTCTCCTCCCGCCGGTGCGCTGGGGTGGGGGAGGGCTTGGGTCCCGCCGGGTCACGGCTCCATATCTTACCCGCCTTTTGGGGTGCCGAGTCCTCTCGGGTGTAGCTGCACGCTGTGCGCTTTCCTGTGTATTCTCGTCTCTTTTTTAGGAATAGTTGTATTTTCTGTGTTTTCGTAGATAAATATAGTGTTGGGAGGAGATTTCTGCCGCCCTGCTCACACCGCCATCTTCCCGGAAGTTCCACATATTTAATTTTTAAACAGGAATGTTGGCATTAATACAGATCTTAGATGACCAAACCTGTCATCTAATGCAGAAATTGCTTCTGTACTATCCCTGACATGGTCTTTCAGTATGGCACTGCCTGATGAGTCCCAAGTGCCTTCCTGTTTTTTTCCCAAAAAGGTGAGACTATCCAATGGATGAGGAACTGCAAAGGTTATTGGAGTATGGGAAAACAGATACCTGTGAGACAGCCTGTTCTAAGGCATGGTGCAGAGATGAGCTGACTGGTTGTCTCCCTTCAGGTTGAGGTACTATAACTAAAATAAATTAATTGAAACAAGGAAGTTCATCTGCTGATAGACTGCTCAAAGTCACCACTACCTCTTGCCTGGATTATTGCATTAGCTTCCTAAATATCTCCCCAGAACTGTGCTTGCCCCTTTATAGAAACTTCTAAGGCAGACTGATACATTTAAAACCTAAATTGAGTCATGTCACTTCACCATTCAAAGCCCTGGAATGAGGGTGATTCCTCACCCTCCTCGGAATAAACCTGAGAGCCTTACGTGGGCTTACAGTGACCCTCTGCTACCTCTGTAACCTCAGCTTATCATTCTTTCCCCCTCTCCTTTTGTTGTACTGGGCACATGCCCTCTTGCAACTTCTTAAACGTACCAGGTACACTTTTACCTCGGGGCTTTTACCTGGGATAGTCATTCCTCAGCTACCAGCTTGGCTCATTCCCTCAACTCCTTTAGGTTTTTATGTCATGTCCCCTCAGGGGACTGCCCCTGACCACTCTTTTCAAAACTGCATGCACATGCACACCCCCAGCACCAGCATTCACTATGCTTTTTATGTGTTTTATTTTTCTCAACTTTCTGTCATTCTACTTCGCATGTTAATTTCTCTGCTTCTCCCCACCTTCCAGTGGAATGTAAAGTTCCATGAGTACAGGAGTGTTTAGATTTGTTTTGTTTACTGCTACATCTCCAGCACCTGGAGTTGTGCCTGGCACACAAAGGGTACCCAGTGATTCCTCTGGAACAAGTGAAGGGATTCTCTGGAGCACCAGTATGGCTTACTGTTTGTAAATGGCAAGACTTCTCCCTAGGAATATGTTAGTGCTCTTTATTTTTATTGATCCAGTAATGATTCCAAATATTTTAAGTGTGATGATATATGTGGAAAGATACATCCTAAAATTTTGTTATGTATAGAAATGTAGAAACCTGTTACCTGTATAAAGACTTGTTCATGGGTGCATCCTTGTCTTTGGGTTTCTCTAAATTGGATCAAGAGATGCCTTGGATATCATTGGTCTGTTTTTAATCTTCTAGGAATGGTATCAGTAGTGGAACTGAAACAGAGTTCAGTAATGCAACGATTGCTTATAGGCTGGATGCCAACAGCCATCAGGTGAGTGGGATGTGGCAGGTAAATCAAAGGGCCCATGAATTTAATCTTTTTTTAGTCAGAACGTGCGAGTGCCTCCAGTCTTAACCCAAGGCAGATAAACATTGTGTTGGAAGGGAGAAGAGTCTGCACGACATCGCCTTCTGTCTGAGGAGAGCCCCACTCCAGAGCCCCCTTCACTTGGGACTGGACATCTTGACAGCAGAAACTGGCTTATTGTATATATTCTCAGAGTATCCACTTCAGTGCTGTGCTGTGACTTACCAAATCCAATTTTGTATAATATTAGAACAACATTTTTGATGGTTAGAACATTATTCCATTCTTATGTAAGACCTTTTAAAATTTATCATAATAATTGGTTGTAAATCAAATAGAAAAAGGCTGATCTTCTACAAGCATATAAACTCTTGCTCCTGTTGATTAAGAGTACCTTTATATTATTTTACCTCTAATTGCAAATTCTAATGATCAGATGATTTGTAACAGTAAAACTAAAACTTGGCCTTATGTTTTTAGAGGCGATCCGGGGCCTTCAGATCGTCCCCTCAGTCTTGCTGCTCATTGTGTCGAGCACGATGCCTTCATCTTTGCTCTGTGCCAGGATCATAAACTACGGATGTGGTCTTACAAGGTAAATGATGACATTTACAATTACTCTAAGTTAGAATAGAATTGTGAATTTTAAGAAAATTGAAGTAAATCTTGCTGCTTCTCTTAAAGATAATCAGATCACTTAGTTTGGAAATTATGAGCCATTTCCCAATAGAGACAATTTCCTTTTGACTTTATTTTTCATACATTTCTCCCCTAACTTTTTGTATTTTTATTTTGAAAATTATGATTCCTCCAAAAAAATTGAAAGACTACAGAGTACTTCTCACTTAAGAGGAACAAATTTATTGTTAAAGTGCAAGTTGGTAAAATAATTTTCAGGTTTACAAACAAAACGGTTGATGTTTTCTGTCAGATTGAAAAGACACCTTCATCTTGGCCCTTAAAAAACCTGTAGAGTTTCTCAGCAAACTAGGTAGAATGCTAGCTATAATGGATATGCATCCTTTACAAAGGGAAAGGATGTGTTTTTCTAGCCTGAATATTCTTTGATACAACTTCTTAACCTTGTCTTGGGCAGGACCAAATGTGCCTGATGGCAGCTGACGTGCTGGAGTACGTCCCTGTGAATAAAGGCCTCCGGCTCACTGCCGGGACTGGGCATAAATTACGGCTTGCTCATTCCCCTTCCATGGGGCTCTACCTAGGGATATACATGCATGCACCAAAACGAGGACAGGTATGAAACAAGTAAGATATATACCAAGTTAATGCTGTATGTACTGATGTGAAGGAAGTAGCTGTAGACTCATTAAGATCTATTTAATAGACGCTTCACAACAACCTAGATGTTTCCTGTGTTGTTTCTGCAGAGATGGTGGGTTTTGTGCTAATATGTGAATTAAAAGATCTTGAAGGAGAAGTCAGGATGAAAGGGAGTGGAGAATTTAAAGAAATATAAAAGGAAGGGATAACCAAAACTAAAAAAAAAGCCAATTTGGAAGTCCAGGTGAAAAAATGTCAATATGAAAGGGTTGTAGGTGTTAAGTGGTTGAAAAGAAGTTAATTTTTAGGAAATGATTCTGTTCATAATCTAAACACTGTTACATGCAGATGAGGTATTTAGAGTGTAATATAATAGTATAATCATAATAAACGGCCATTTGTTGGATCCTGTGTGTCTGGCACAGTGCCAGCCCCTTATTGTGCCAGGCCCTTTATGTACATTAGTAGCAAGTGCTTGAACTGTGTTTACTCTGTGCTCACATACTACACGTATTATCCAATTTTAGTAGCATTCCAGTGAGGTAGGGTTTGTCCTCCACTGCGCTAGAGCTTTGATTCCCCCTGCTGGGTCGCTGCTCCACCTGGGTGTCTTCCTCACTCCCACTGGGCTCTTGATACCCCACTCCAGGTTGACCTGCTACTGGATGCTTTCCTCACCTTATGTGGCCCTGACACTATGCACTAGCCTTCCCCATGCAGTGGACACCCTCCTCACTTCATTGGGCTGTAATCCCTAGTGCAGGCTGCCATTCTGTGGACACTCTCCTCACGCTGCTTGAGTTTCCACCCTGCATGAGGTCTGCCATACATGTGGAAGTCCTCTCACCTTCCTCATGCACTAACACCCAAACCAGGCCACTCCCAAATGCCAAACTCCTCTTATCTCCTTGGGCTCTTGATTCATCCCATGACCCCCTCCTTGGGTTCAGTAATTTGTTAGTATAGCCCACAGAAGTCACTTGTGTAAGTGAGGGAAACACTCATATTTACCAGTTGGTTATATGATAAAGGATACAGAAGAAAAGCAGATGAAGAGGTACATAGGATGAGATGCAGAAATGTCCGGAGTACAGGGACCTCTGTCCTCAAGGTGTTGGCTCGTGCCACCCTCCTGGCACATGAATGTGGTCACCAATCCAAAAGTTCACCAAATCCCATACTTCAGGGATTTTTATGAAGGTTTCATCATGTAGATATGGTCGATTGATTAGCTCAGTCTCTAGCCTCTCTCCCCTTCCATACGAAGGGAATGGAGGCTGAAAGTTCCAAGCCTAATCAAGGCTTGGTCTTCCTGGTAACCAGTCCCTATCCTGAGGCTATCCAGGAGTCGCTTCATTGTGTCTTATTTCACAGATTCTGATAGAGATTGTGCGGGTTCTGTAGATCATATTGAAAAATAATGCCATTTTAGTGGTAGTAAGTCTTCTAGTCCATGAACAGGGGATGCATTTCCATTTATTTAGATCTTTAACTTCTTACAATGTTTCATAGTTTTCAGAGTATAGTTTTGCAGTTCTTTTGATCAGTTTATTCCTAGGTATTTTATTATTTTTGACGCTATTATAAGTGAAATTACTTTCTTAATTTCATTTTTTGATTGCTCATTGCAAGTTTATAGAAATACAGTTGATTTTTTATATATTGATCATGTATCCTGCAACCTTGTTGAATTCTTCTAACAATGTTACAGTGGAATCACTAGGATTTTCTATATACAAATTAATCTCATCTGCAAATATAGTTTTGCTACTTCCTTTCCAATTGGATGCTTTTCTTTTTTCTTTTTCTTAATTTCCCTGGATAGATCCTTTAGTACAATGTTGAATGGAAGTGGTGAGAGCTGGCTGACATCCTTGTCTTGTTGCTGACCTAAGGGAGAAAACTTTCAGTGTTTACTTTGAGTATGATGTTAGCTGTGAATTTTTCAAAAATGCCCTTTACTGTGTTGAGGAAGTTGCTTTCTATTACTAGTTGAGTGTTTTTATCTTGAAAGTGTGTTCAGTTTGGTGCCTACTGCCTTGGTTCATATTAAAACATCAGTAATTTTACCCATCATTGCTTTTGTATCATCAATGCAAACATCAACATTGAAAAGGGCAAATAATGTCATAGTGTTATTATGTGAAGAGTTTTTACCTCACTGACCCACTGAAACAGTCTCGGGAACCTCTAGGAGTCCAGGGACCACATTTGAGAACCACTGCTCTAACAGATTCAAAATTCAGTGTAGAAGTGGTATCAAATTGAACAGCACGATTACTCCTTTGTGTTGAGCATTATGGTTCTGTTAATGAAACCTAAAATCAGATAAACTTCTTAGCCTTTTCAGATTATAATGAATTTGTGGTCTTTCTACTTCACAAAAACTCCTTTAGTGGGTTTTTTTTCTCCCTAATCTGAACAGTTGGATTTTTTAAAATCTCTGTAATGTCAATTCCTATTATTTCATGTTTCTTCTTGTTTTTCTTTTGGTTCTTTGGGTTCTAATTCTTTAATATGTGTTAATTCAGTCATTCCCAGCATCATGTCCTCATTGATATTATAAGCATGCCATCTGCATTTCCATCAAAGACACTAATAAAAACCTCAGACAGAAGTCCCGTGGACCTATGGTGTGGTCTGTGAAACAGTCCTGGGCCATGAATTGTTTGTTACCAATTTATAGTAAGAGATGTACAGAAAGTGAAAGAAAGCATTTTGCAACTTTTATAGTGATTTGATATTGCTGCAGACATCCATGTTTGAGGTTTCTGTATTTTATAAAAGTATCAGTCTAAAACATTGGAAATTTTTTTTAGTAAGTGGTCCTTTACTAGAGTTAGAGAAGCACTTCACTAGACTAGCATTTTTCCAACTTGTGTTTTGGCTAGAATCTACAGTAAGATATTTTGCATTGCTACCTAGTATTTGCATATGTGATGGTGAACATATAACAAAGAATATCTTCATGAAACATTTACCTTTACTATGAGTGATGAACTCTGATACCTTTTTTTAAAAATGCTTGTTGAGACCTGCTAAATTGATACATGTCCCACTTACAGATTTAGATCTGCAGCTCGTAAAATACAGCTTTGACTAAGGTGAATGTGAACACTGCATATAACTTTTTATATTTTATACACCTTTTTTTTCTCAAAAGGGACAATCATGAGTATTTTTCTTTTAGTACTTCCTGTGGACAGTTGTTTATGTTATAAAAACAGAATCAGTGTCGCTCTTATCAATTTATAGTAAATTTTCTTTATAAAAGAAAATATCCATCAGGCACAAAAACAGACCCACAGACCAGTGGAACAGAAAAGAAAAACCAACATTAACCCAAACATATACAGTCAATTAATATTTGATAAAAGTGCCTTGGATATACAATGGGGAGATGACAGCCTCTTCAGCAGCTGGTGTTGGAAAAACTGGACAGCTATGTGTAAGAGAATGAAACTGGACTACTGTCTAGCCCCATACACAAAGGTAAACTCAAGGTGGATCAAAGACTTGAATGTAAGTCATGAAACCATAAAACTCTTAGAAAAAAACATAGGCAAAAATTTCCTGGACATAAACATGAGCAACTTCTTCATGAACATATCTCCCCGGGCAAGGGAAACAAAAGCAAAAATGAACAAGTGGGAGTATATCAAGCTGAAAAGCTTCTGTACAGCAAAGGACACCATCAGTAGAACAAAAAGACATCCTACAGTATGGGAGAATATATTCATAAAAAACGTATCTGATAAAGGGTTGACATCCAAAATATATAAAGAACTCATGCACCTTAACAAACAGAAAGCAAATAATCCAATTAAGAAATGGGCAGAGGACATGAATAGACACTTCTCCAAAGAAGAAATTCAGATGGCCAACAGGCACATGAAAAGATGCTCCACATCGCTAATCATCAGAGAAATGCAGATTAAAACCACAATGAGATATCACCTCACACCAGTGAGGATGGCCAACATCCAAAACACAAACAACAACAAATGTTGGCGAGGATGTGGAGAAAAGGGAACCCTCCTACACTGCTGGTGGGACTGCAAATTAGTTCAACCATTGTGGAAAGCAGTATGGAGGTTCCTCAAAAAACTCAAAATAGAAATACCATTTGACCCAGGAATTCCACTCCTAGGAATTTACCCTAAGAATGCAGCAGCCCAGTTTGAAAAAGACAGATGCACCCCTATGTTTATCGCAGCACTATTTACAATAGCCAAGAAATGGAAGCAACCTAAGTGTGCATCAGTAGATGAATGGATAAAGAAGATGTGGTACATATACACAATGGAATATTATTCAGCCATAAGAAGAAAACAAATCCTACCATTTGCAACAACATGGATGGAGCTAGAGGGTATTATGCTCAGTGAAATAAGCCAAGCCGAAAAAGACAAGTATCAAATGATTTCACTCATATGTGGAGTATAAGAACAAAGAAAAAATACTGAAGGAACAAAACAGCAGCAGACTCACAGAACCCAAGAACGGACTAATAGTTACCAAAGGGAAAGGGACTGGGGAAAATGGGCGGGAAGGGAGGGATAAGAGGGAAAAAGGGGCATTACGATTAGCAGATGTAATGTTGGGGGGGCACGGGGAGGGCTGTAAAACTCAGAGAAGACAAGTAGTGATTCTATAGCATCTCACTACGCTGATGGACAGTGACTGTAATGGGGTTGGTGGGGGGGACCTGATGAAGGGGTAGTTCAATAAGCATAATATTGCACATGTAATTGCAGATTAATGATAATAAAATAAATTATATTAAAAAAAGAAAACATTACATGTTACAAAAAATTTTAAAGATTAAAATAATCACAAACACTGCAAAACTTTAAAATCTATTTTGGATTTATTAACTGTTCAAAACCCCTTGCTGGCCTTCTTTCCTTATATTCTTTTTGGCAGTCTGCTGTTTTATTGTCTCTTCCAGGGGCAACCATATTTGCACTCTTCTTTGGAGAGAATGGAAATCTTTCTCTTTAGTGTGGCTGATTGAAATTTTTTTTTGATTATGTGTTGGTAGTTTCGGAAAATGGAAAAGCTTCACATTTTGTTCCTGATAAAATTAGATAAATATTGAGGATTGTTATCAAAATTGGAGAAATCTCTCTCAAGTTCTTTCATATGGGAGCTACAGTATTAAGAAGAAATTTCTACAGGCAGGTTCAAGGCCTATAAATTTCTTCCTCCCTTCCTCCCTCCCTCCCTCCCTTCCTCCCTCTCTCCCTTCCTTTCTTCCTTCCTTCCTTCCTTCCTTCCTTCCTTCCTTCCTTCCTTCCTTCCTTCCTTCCTTTCTATTAAGGTATCATTGATATACAATCTCTTATGAAGGTTTCACATGAGCAACATTGTGGTTACAACATTCACCCATATTATCAAGTCCCCAACAAACACCCCAGTACAGTCACTGTCCATCAGCATAGTAAGATGCTATAGAGTCACTACTTGTCTTCTCTGTGCTATACTTAGGCCTACACATTTCAGACCTTGTTTCTTCTCCACAACCCACCTTCTTCAGGGGCTGGATGCCCTGGACATGATTGTAGTGCAGTTGAATCAGCATATTGGATGTTGGGAATAATCTGTTAGCAATAATTTACCTATTCTTGGAAGTGACAGTGAACTGCGTATATACATTCTACACCCAAATTAGATAAATCCCCACCTCAACTCTTCTTTGGTTGAATCCCAAAGATGCCTGTAGTCACTCTACAGCCTCGTGATTTAAAAGGATGTATGACAGAGGATGCTGGAGCAGGGAGAGATGGGGTGATAGCCTGTTGTGGTTAAATTATATTACTTTTGCAAATTTTTATAAAAACCTATAGCCACCTGAATGCACTGCTAGGACCTTCCTGGGACATTTCTGGATGCAGGAGATGAGTTAGGAGGCTGCTGCTATAACCTAGGAATTAGATGATGGCAAGGGCAGCAAGCAGTGGAGAGAAGCAATAGATTTGAAAAATATTTAGGGACTGAAATTGGCAGGATTTAGCGATTGGCTGAATGCAGGCGTGAGGAAGAATGAGCAGTCATTGATTTGTCCAGGTCACAACCTTGGTTGGATAACTGGATGGGTATTGGGGTCAGAACTAAGCTAGAGGATTGCAAAGAGGCAATTTCAGTTCTGGGCTTATTCAGCTCAAAATGCCTCTGGGAACATTCAGGTGGAGATGCCTATCAGGCATGCATCTCACCTAAGAGTGAGAGGCCCCAGGAAGATGTCATTAGGACGGACACGGCGTCTGGGGCCATCTATGAAAGTGGAGGCTGAAGTCCAGGGGAGGTTTTAAGGCTGCACATGGGGAACAAGTGAGAAGGACTATGGACCAAAGTAAAGACAAACCCAGGCGATCCCAAGCATCTACCCAGTGGGCAAGGTGAGATGAGCCCATCCAGCAGACAATCTTCAGAAATGAATGTAACTCAAAGCTTATGATGGATTGCAGCTTAACATGTGGTCATCTTTTCCCTTTCTCTTTTTTTTGATATTTTAGGTTTGGAGGAAAGAAATAGACCAATTTAAAAGTGAGCTCTTTCTTATGAGACTTTGTAGATGTCCAGTTAGCTGGTTTTTTAAGTGGTATTCAAAGTATTTGCTTACATCTGGAAAAAAATGGGATTATAAACACCCCCACATATAGCCCTTCCTGCCTCTTTCCTTCACCAAAGATGTAAAAAGTGGAATGGGTCTCTTCTTTAATCCATTTCAAGAGTCAATTAGGTGGTGATAGACAACATCTCACTGGCATGGACTCCCAGGGATAATTTCCCATCAGGTTGCACAAGCCCTGTGTTCAGGGGTAGAGGCTCCAGGCAGCCCCCGCACTTGATTCTTCACAGCAAGGCAAAGCTCGCGACATTTGCATTTTCTACGGTTTTCTCTTTGGTGTGGGTAAAAGTCAACCAGACATGGTTAACACTTCGACCTCAAGGATGAACCATCCTCCTCCCTATCCATTCCTAAGAAGGGCAGTGGTGAGTTTATTTCTGTATGCTTCTGAATGTATTTAAGACCCATTTTTAAAGGTTTGTTCCAGTTCTTCATAGGGATTCCATCAAAGATAAGAGTCTGGCTGGCTCTTTGGAGATAGGTCATTCTGCAGACATGAATCAAGTTATAGTTGAGGACCTTGATAGTGGTGTGGACCTTGGGATTCCCTGAAGTGGTCACTGGGACTGGACGGGGCTTGGGGATGGAAGAATGGCCATAGAATTTCCAGTACGTCGAAAGCTTAGACATTTGAAGCCTGACCCAGGACCAGGCTGACTGATGGTCCTTTATGGCTAGAGTGGCATCAGCCAGCTCAGCGTAGACATAAGCTATTTTGTGCTGCTCATGGTGCTGCTGGAGACAGTGTTGTGTGGCTGACAATTAAGGATGACAGAGTGAATGTTATTTAACAAAGTTTAGGTAGTCTTTAAAGCATTGCCTGCTCTTGTGTGGCACTAGTCTTCATATTTCCTACACACTTGGTTTTTCAAGTCTATCTTCCATCATGATTTCTTGAAAATGTTCATCTGGTCAGATGACTTGGCCCCTATATTCCTCAAGCCTTTTAGGTTTCCGCTTCTTGTATGTGACTCTTGAGTCTTAAAATGGAGATACATATGATTTGGTGAGTGGAACAGTGCTATTTATACCCCCCAGCGTCTGCACATACTCTTTCTTCTGCCGTTATCCATTTGGAAAATGAGAACACACCTCAGTTACATTCTCTGGGGAGTTGTCTCTGATTCATTTCTGCAGAGTTAGTCAACACTTGGTTTCCTGATGCCACTTTATAGTGTGGAAATCTTGAATACACAACTTCTCATAGTGTGTTAATGTAACTTGTTCACACAAATTTCTCACTCTCTGGGCTAGGAGCTGTTTATAGCCCCAGTCCCATCATAAGACCTGACACAAAGTGCCTTCTTAACAAAGAGTGTACGATGAATGAACAAAACATTAGAGATCTCAGGGGAAGAAAAGTTGGCCACCACTGAATCCATCACATTCTATGGAGAAAAGAGCAGCTTCCCATGTTGAATTTGTCTCTCTAAATAAGCACAATAAGAAGCAATGTTTATGACTGGTCTGAAACCTGTGATTAAAGCACAAATATCAAGAAATAAAGGTTCAGAAGTATAGTGTTTTGGTATATTCATCTATTTCATTTCTGAAACAGTTGGATAGAAGATTAGTATTTTGTTATATGATAATCAATGAAAAAGTCATGAAATTATTTAAAGACAGAAGATTGTGGAATATGGAACACATAGATGGAGGCTTAATATCAATGTTATAATGAGCTTCTGCCGTTGATTTAAGAAAATCAAGATCAAAATAGACATTTACAAAAGATATAAACAAGTATAGACATTTGGTAAAAACTTAGACACTATATTAAGAATCATATAAAATGCTTATACCACTTGACTTAGTAAACCCTCACTTGGGACTTTATTCCAAAAAAAATTTTTTCACAAGGGTAATGCTAGAGATATGAAGTTGTTCATTGTAACGTGAGTTATAATGTCAAAAATTGGAAATAATTCAACTCCTCATTGAAAGGATGGTTATGTAAATTCTGTCAAACCCATTTGAATATAACACGCAATAAATAAAATTATTGTCATCATTTGGTCATCAAAAGTGCTTTTAGTCAGTAACAAATTACAAAGTCATCTTTTATCTTTATATTATGTGTGCATGAGGGGAGGGTCCAGGAAGAAAAGAAAGAGAAGAGGTTTTGCAGGTGTTTCTGTGTTTGAAACTGTGTCTTGGAATGAATCGAAGACACTTTCTGCTCTATTTCTGTTACAACAATAAAGGAGGAAAGATGGAGCAGTGGAAACAGCACTGGGCTCAGAGTCCGAATCCCAGCTCCCTCCTTTCCCCTCTTTATAATCTTGAGTAAGTTCCTCAGTCTCTTCTCTAAAAAGGAAATATAATAACTAGCTCTGAGGGCCTTTCTGAGATGGTGAAGCTGTTGCCTAAGCACTCAGTTAAATAAGGTTGAATAAACTTTTCTTCCAGTGCAGTGGAGATGGAAGTCCTAGTTACATTGGAATCCACTTTGACCTTAGGTTTACATATGACATAGTCACTACTATGTGTAGGTAAATAGGGGACCTCAGAAAACAAATCATGCTACTCTCAGGTCCCCTCTGTGGACTTGCATTGTCTGCTTTTATTGGCCAGAATGTGGGGTAGAAGAGGAAGAAGAGGGTAGACTGTGAAATGGGAAGGGGTGTGGTCCTGATTCAGGGAAAGCTAGGAAGAGAGATCGTGCATCTTGCTCTAACATCAACAATAACTCTTTGGCCTCATATTTGTTTTAATATGAATCATGAAGATCATTTTAATGATCTTCACAGAAATATAGATTAATAGAATATTAGAAATATGAAAGACTTTCAGTTTGTAAAGTTTGACTGACCATGTATTTATCTCCTCTCCCACCAACTAAATGATTAAAAAGGATTTTTTTTTAAATGAAGCCAACAAGAGGGGAACTGTGCATGCATGAAAGATTTCCTAAGACGTCTGGGAAATAAAAAAGTGGAGGAGTGGTGACTGAGAAAGTAGGATGAGGAAATCTAGGGCCCCAGTGAGTGTGGAAGGGGTCATAAAAACAAGTGACGGGGGGGAGACTGGCCTTAAAGAACCCTGGAGAATCAGGGTCCTGAAAGGGCAGGTGTGACAAAGGATGGAAATGAAATGGAGCTGAAAGTGGGAAGGCTAATTGAACTCCACCTATTTCCTGTCAGATCTGCCACTCCACACCCCACTTGCAAATAGACTCTCTATCAGGGAAGCATCTTTCTACCAATCAGAAAACCAGAATTATTTTTCTTAAAGATTATTTTCTTTAAAGAAGAATGCTCAATCCCAGAGCAAAGACCGTACATATTATGCCTGACTCCGTGCTGAATCACCCTGAAACAAAGCTCCCCATTGGACAAGGCTCACTGCTCTACACAGAGCTGGGCTGGTATAAAAAAGATAATTATGCAAATACTAGGGCATTCATTTGCATTCCCTAAATATGAATGGACAACCAAAGATGGCAAGATGTTTGAAGACATCCATAAAACCTGCAACAGGAAAGAGAAAGACCAAGATAAAAAAATAAATAGAAAAATAACCCCTAAGGCTGCAGAGACTTCATGGGACAGGTGAGATCTTAAGCAAAACAAAGCAAACCCTCTCAAATTTATATCCTTCCAGATTTGAGAAGATAATGCATTCTAAAACAAGAATGGGATATTTTGAAAAAGGAACCATTAGAGAAGGAGAAAGAGTTCTTGGAAATTAAAAATAAACTTCTAAAAATTAGAACCAGAAGACAGAGATGTAAATAGGAAAGAAAAGCTAAGAGATATATAGAAACAATCTAGAAGTTTAACTTACTTATAAGAAAAAAAAGAAATGGAGAAAAAGGAAGTATCAAAGAAACAATACAGAATTTTTTCCAAAACAGAAAAGGATATCTGAGTTGCCCAGCGTAATATAATGAATGTAAAAAATACTCATATCCAGACACATCCTTGGAAATTGTTAGAACATAAAGAATAACGTTTATGGAAGCTTCTAAAGAGAAAAGGCTGGTCATCTTTAAAAGATCAAAAATGAGTTTAGAATGAGCCCCACGGGATGATAGAGGACACAGAATAGTACCTTTGGCATTCTGAGAGGTGATTATCAACATGGAATTCTGTACCCATATAAATTATCAACTAAATGGGAGTTTTTCAGACATTCAAAGATTCAGGAAATTTCCCATCCACATACCACCTCTTAGAAAGTTACCTGTGATTGTTCAAGTGAAATGAGGCAGTCATGAGTTTCTAGAAACAGAACTAAAAGCCAGGAAAACAATGATGAGAAGTTCTAGAATAGCAAGCTGAGAGGAGAGGCAGTACCTTAGAGCAAGAAGACTGAGGATTCCAGTAGGGAGTTTTCTAAGGGCTAAAAGGAGTGTTTGGAGAAACTTGATACCATCTTTGGAAATTTCCAACAGCCTAAAAAGATGTTAACCTAAACACAGACAGGAAAAAAGAAAGGCAATTAGAAAACCCAGGGAGGGAAAAGAACACAGAAAGCTGAACAAAACAGAACATGTACTATACACCACTTAGCAGAGAGCAATATTTATGTAATCATAATAATGTGAGCACTATTGATTGATTTTGAATTTAGAATCAGTATACAGATGGAGGACTTATGGCTACAGGACAGATTGTTTTAACCTTTACAATGTGAAAGTATAGTTGATGGTTTGGAGGAAGGAGTAGGAAGAACTCGGAAGGATGCAGACAGTCTAGATATCTTAAAAAGTGTGGACCCAGAAAGATAATCTGAAGTGATCAAACTAAGAAATAAAGGTATAGGATATTATTTAAAGCTACAAAGGTAATCAGTAGAAAAACTGAAAGTGGTGATATAAGGGAGCTATCCAGAATAGAGAAACTGAGCTACATTCTCACATAGTCAGGAGACTGTTGCTTTTCATGAAAACAGTCTTTTATCCTCCTCTTTTTTTTCTCTTTATTACTTTTAAAAGGGAGAAAGAAGGAGGGAGGGAAGGAGGAAGGAAAAAATCTGTAATCCACCAATAAGATTTAATCTGTAAATAATTATTTTTCCACTATAGGCTCCATCCTCCACATTCTGTTTTGTGGTGGACCTTCCCCCTCTCCCAACATTCTCTTCATTTGTTTTTGCTCTCTGTTTTGAAGTCTTTTGCTCTATAATTATTTGAATGATTCCTGGAATTTAAAACATAGGCATACACAGGCACACACTTAAAAGGTAAAAGCTTTACCAAATCCTGTTTTGGAGATTCTGTTTTGTTCCTTGGCCTTTCCAAAGATCTCTGGCATCGCTGTTTGAGTCGTTGACCGTCCTTTTGAAAATGAATGGTACAGATGTGTTTCCAAGGCTCTAACAGCTTTTTTATTTTCTATTTCCACTCTGGTTTGTAGTTTGAAAAGCTACCAGAAGGTCCTATCCCTCCATCTACCCCAAAGTTTGCATATGGAAAAGTTGCTATGAAAAAGGTAAGAAAAAAAAACACCAGAAATATTGAGAGTGAGGAAGTGGAATTAATTTGGCAATTGTTAGTGAAAGTGTTCTTCTGGGGAATTGCTTCTGTTTTTCTGTGAATTCGTTTTCTGTATGGCTGATGGGGTGGGTGATGTTTCTGGGAAAATGGGGCCACATGGGGTGAAAGGATATGTAGGCATGGTGACGGGGATAGGTAGGTGTTCTTAGATCATTCAAGTCATTTTGGTTCAGTTACCGGTTGTCAGAGACAGTGCCAGGAGCTTTTGCGGGAATAACATGCCACCTTGTTGTTACAGCTAGTAAGGTTCTTTTCCAGAATTCATTTTTTTAAAAGGGATTCTCGAAAACCACAGGCATTTTGATAGGTCTTTACCCTAATCAAACCCTCCCCTGTATCTCAAAATCATGTCCTGGTTTATGTGCTCTGTGGTATAAATGGTAAATGGGAAGTCAGGGGGGAAAGTTAGAAATTAATCATAAATAGGAGGTAAGGTTATTTTATTCTAGGAAAAGAGAAAAAGAAGAGAAATTTCATTTTGTAGTCATGAGTGATGTAAGCCAAAATCAATTTGTTTTGACCATCTGGGTCTTCAGGATTTCCCCTCTTATAATCCCTAACTCCTACATGTGTTAACTCACCAGAAAAAAAAAGCGCACACACAGTTACATATTTCTTAAGAATCTTGATCTTCTAAAATAGCATCATAAATTTTTATCTTGAAGCAAAATGCCAAACACGACTGTGTAATTTTTCCGTTCATGAAGCCCTTTGATGTTAGGGTTGGCTGAGCTCTTGTAGTATTTTCCATCTAGTGTCAGATGTGTGGGTTACATTCTTCAAAGAGTGTGGGCTCTCTGATAGGAATCTTCCTTTAGATTTATCAGACTTTAATCATGCTTGTAAAGGGAGCACCTTCTCCTTGTTAACTGCTACTGCTACTTAAGGAAAAGGTTTGTGTGTTTTAGAGCTGCGAGAAATTTATTTTTATGCAGCAGAAAATAAGTGCAAATGTTTAATACAGCCACATTGCTAAAACAAAGGTAACTTAGTACCAAAAACACATTCTGTTCACCATGAAGAAAACTTGTGTGAACAGAAACGGCTTTCCATTGTTAACTAAATATATACTATTTAAGAGAGCAAATCTGCATATAACTCAACTAAATTTATGTACAACATCATTACATAGGATAAAACCTTTTATTGTGAATTGAATTCCTTTAGTTGTCCAAGTGGAAAAACATCCATGTGAGTAGCTGAGTTGATGGAATCATACTTAAGTTTTTTTTTCCTGGTGCAAGGTAACCATGGAAAGGGTTTTTGAAATTCCTAACCAGTATCAAGCCATGGAAAGTCCTGGGTTTGGAGCCAAACCCAACTGCTAATCCTGGCTCTGCTAGGGCTCAAGTGGGGTTCTCTGGTTGGGTGCCCGGTTCTTCATCCTCTCCATGGGGACACTAATGCCTGCCTCACTGTGTGATTGTGCAGTGCTGTCCCCCCGGGAGCTGGGCGGGCACCCAGTGATTCGTAGCTAATATTACTGTTACTGCATCAGAATTAACATCCTGAGTTGCAAGAATACATAGTTGTTTAGATTGACTATGAGTGTTTATTGAGTGTCTACTTCATGTTGGGCCTTGGGGGTGAGCACAACACAGACCCTGCCCTCAAGGAGTTTACCTTCTGGCAAGGACGCCAAGGTGAACAATGGGTAAATGATACAGGCATGGAAAATGTGGCGCCACCATGGTTACTTCACTCGGGGGTGTCAGGGGAAGCTTTACAGAGGCAATAGCCTCTGAGCCTTGGTGTTCATTCATTTTAAGGGCCTTTTATGTACAGAAGGTTGTATTTGCAAATAGGTACGTCTAAAACTCTGTTTCAGAGTACTGTCAATCATTTTCATCAAGAGCTAGGGAATGGGTGCAGATGATCGAAGGTGACTGGGAGCAGCCCGTGTGGAAGGTGGACCGTTTAGGTTTATTTAGGGGTTTGGTCAAATCCACTAATATCCTTGATGGTTTGCAAGTGACATTATTCTCTACTCCAGTTCCCAGGGAAGGGGGACAGTGAGTGAGTGCTGCTTTTGTTTTTGTTTTCTTTTCAGTTAAAGACAGTGGAGGAAGCTCTGAATGTTCTGTGTCCTGCTGGGCCCATTAAAAGTCTCTATCCCTTGACATTTATCAAGGTGAAACAGGTAGGCCTTCCAAGGTAAGGCTTCAGCCTCTTTCTGCAAAATGTGCTTTCTCTGCTGCCCTGCAGAGCCTATTCTGAGCACAAGGACCAACACAGCAAGCAGATAAATCCGACCTCAAGTAAATGAACTGTGGGCTTCCAGGCTTGCAGTAGCTCTCAGCACTGCACAGTGGGCTGATCTGTCCTATATGTTCCCCCATTCCTCATTATCACTCAAACAGGTGGTAGCTCAGCAAGAGAGTTTGATTATTTGTCCTTAGTTAGCTCGAAGGCATAGGGACCGTGTTCTTTATACATTACTCTCAGATTATTTCTCATTTTTTTGAAGCGAACAGAGCACATCATGTGTGTGGGTGTGTGTGTGTATGGGTGTGTACGGGTGTGTTTAATCTCTAGGCACTGCCCCATCTTTATTTAAAAAGTTTTCCCCAACTCTTTATTTTGGAAAGTCTCAAAACTGAAAGAGTTGCAAGAATAGTACCACAAACCCCTGTGTACCTCTCACTTGGAGTCACCAAGTTCTAACACTGTGTCACTTGCTTTATCTTTCTGTGTGTGCATGTAGCCAACTGCTTTATTTTTTTTGGCCACTTGACTTAGTTGTCAACATCATGACACTTCACTCCTAAATATTACAGCATAGATCTTTTAAGAAGGACATTACCCTGTGTAACCACAACATAACAGCCACACTTAAGATACTGAAGAAATTTAACACTGATACCATCCTGTCAGCTAATACACATTCTGTAGGCAGGAATGCCTGTGGCCATTCCCATGAGGGGAATTTATTGTTTACTTGTTTTAATCCATTTTCTAACCCATGCTCACACATATTTAGTTACAATGTCTCTGCAGCCTTCCTTCATCTGAACCTGTCCTAACCTCTTTTCCCTCTGTCTCGTGACACGAACCTCTCTGAAGGGCTCAGCTCTGGTTCTCTAGGCTGGCCCTCACTGATTAGATTCAGCAGAACATTTGCGGCCCGAGCACAACAAAGGTGACGCGTCCTTCTCAGGACACTGTGTCAGGATGCCCATGAGCTCCGTTTGTCCTTTTGTTGCCGTGTGAAGTTTGATCACTTCGCTAGGGTTTCAGCCCCACTTTTTGAAAAGTGCTATCATCTGGGTCCTCTTCTCTCTCTGGGCAGATCACCTTCTGAAAGGCATCTGAACAACATGGTGACATAATAATGGCGTATCTCAGGTTAGAGTTATTTTGCCTCCAGTTGCTATTTTTACACTTTTGAGTTTATTCCGATGACTCTCATCTGTGATAAATAAAATGCATAATAAGCTCCCTGACCTGCTTTTTTCATTAACCTTGGGTAGAGTTATTTCTGTAGTTCTAGCGTACACTGGCTATTTGTCTATATCTTCATCCATGAAATAAAACCTGAGCACGTCAGGCAAGACACAGAGCCCAGAGCAGCTGGAACCTGGGAAGTGAATTCCAGGGCAATGTATAGACACTGCGGTCATTGTTCTGTCTTGACCCCTCCGCTTCCTGATCTCTGGCCCAGGTGGGGTTCTTGGACTGGGTAGGGCTCCCTGGCCCTGGCTGCTCTGGGTCTGGGGCGAGCGCATGCAGGTTCATTTCCAGCGAAACCAGGGAGGGCCCAGCCACAGGGATGGGCCCAGCCTCAGGGCCCAGCTGCACCTCTGCAGGGGAACACCACGGCTTCCACTCCCACCTGGGTGCCCTTTGCAAAGGTCCTCAGCCTCTGAGTTAGGACTTACCACCTAGTTGACTTTCCAAAGGGAAAAACACGAGAAAGCAGGAGATGTGGGGTCTGGGAAGGAGGCCCTCTTGTGCTGGAAGCTTTGGGTGGCACCCGTGGCATTCCTTGGGGTCAGCCCTTCCCACAACACAGGAACAAGGTTACTGTTCTTTATTCAGCTCCTGCAAATCGCCTTCCCACCTGCCTCAGGTGCACTTCCTTGCTTCCCAGGCCCTGGAAGTGGGGACCTTTTCCCCTGTCATGCTGGATTTCTATTTGGACTCTCTTCTGTGACTCCGGCTTCAGCCCAGCGTCCTGGGGCAAGGTCCACGGCAGGAGAGCCGCTAACCAGGGCTGTGGGGGCTGTGCCGCCAATGCGGGCTGCTCGGGGCCTTCCTTTCAGACCAGGGAGCCCAACATCTAAAAGTATTTTCTGACTTGGCAAATGGTTACACCCCACCTCTCACTATCTCCACCCACCCCCCACTGTACTCTACACAGTTTCTGATTGACTCTTGTTTTCTATGTTAGAGCAGATTTAGGCCAAGAACCTGGAGAATTTTGTACCAAACATTCTTGGCTTTGTTGTTGTTTGTCCTTTTTTGTTATTTTCTTGGGAAGGAGCTCTATTTTTTGAGGTTGTATAAATAACCTTTTGATGGCTAGGACAGGATCCCCCCCTAGTGATTCTGGCAAACTGCTTTCCACATGCCAGGCCCGCTTTCCTCGTGGGGGAAGCGAGGTTTGCTCAAACACACCCTTGAGTGCCCCTTGTAGTTATTCTATGATAACTGCTGCTACAATAGTTATTCTATGATCTAAATGTTTCCGCTAGTTCCCTCCTTTCAGATTGGATTTTTGCCAGAGGCTAGAGAAGGGTTTCATTCCTCATGGCTTTAGAAACAACACTTTTACACAGATCCAGGGAGACCACGTTCTCTTAAAATGAACAGCAAGAGTGATGTATTTTTCTTACATCTTTTTCTAACCAGTATTTTGGGTTTGTGCTCTACCGAACAACACTTCCTCAAGACTGTAGTAACCCCACGCCCCTCTCTTCACCCCTCAATGGAGTCCATGACCGGGCCTATGTCTCCGTGGATGGGGTAAGAATTGTCTCCGAACTAGGCATGTCAGCCCCACCCCAGGGCTGGGAGGGCTGCCCTTGGTAAGGTGGCATTTGAGGCCTTCGCCCCCTGTTCCAACCTCTGGCCCACCCCTCCTCCTGGTGTCCCTGAGCCGTGCCCTGCACCTGCTAACAAGGCCTCACACATGTTCCATCCTCCTGGTAAACCGGGGAGGGCTGTGCTCAAGGCCCCACCTTCTGGGAAGCCTTCCTGGCCTCCCCAGTCCATGGCCATCCTCTGACCATAGCATGTTGTGGCCGTGACATAGACGTGACCCATGTCTTCTTGGCTCCTGGAGGGCAGGTCTGTTTTGCACACGCCAGAGTGGTGGTTCGTTGAACTCTGTGCCTTCATGCTGCATGAGAAATTACATTCTGAAGGATTGTTCGTGATGATTAGAGCTAAAATACACAAAGAACTTTGTTGCAGAATCAAGTGAAGAAACATTTTAGGTTTCTGTTCCTCTCACTGAAATAATCATCTGAAAGAGCACCTAAAGAGATTTTCCTGATCAAGACATTTTTAAGTCCAAATATTTCCACTCCATTGTCATCTGTGGCTTTAATTTCAGGGGAGCAAATTTCTAAGAATTACATGGGTACCACTGGCAATTGTTTCATGGATTCCAATGTAAGGGCTGTCTCAGTAAATTATGGTCAGTGTAACATCAATTTTTTTTCATCTCACCTTTTAAAAAATTAGGAATATGTTGCTGTGAAAATACCTGTTGTTTACCCTCATTCTGTTGTATAATTTTTGTGGTTAATGCACCATATCAGGTATTTTGAAGTGACACTACTCCACCTAACAGTCTGATTTTATCTCTTTTATTTGATTGTGTCTCATCTCTCCATGTTGTTAAGAAGCTACTTATGACTGCCTTTTGTGCTGCTAAAATACAAAGCGGTTCCGATTATAGGAATTCTCCCCTGGAAGTTTTTGCCTCCATCCCTTTTCTGTTAAAAATAGATGCACAGCAAAACTTTCCAGACCAGAGGAAACCAGCCTAGACCTTTCTGTGTCTGGCAACTTTCCTGTTTAGAAAGCGGTGATTGGAGGAAGTTGGCCTCCTGACCGCTGACTTGGGCAAAAAGGGCAATCAGAGCATTCCCTCCTAAGTCTGGTGACACTTCCAGGCAGGAAAAAGAGGGCTGAATTAGCTGAGCCACCTGCATCTCTGCTGAACTTCTCACACTAGTTAATTCTCACTGGGCTTTGAACCCACAGGTCCCCCAGGGAATCCTTGCACGAGATCATGTGATCATTCTGAACATAACGGGGAAAGCTGGAGCCACTCTGGACCTTCTGGTGGAGAACATGGGGCGTGTGAACTACGGCCACTATATCAATGATTTTAAGGTAGGACCAACCTCACTGTCAGGAGTGTAGTTGGAAGGTAGGCTGGACCCTACCTAAGCTGTCCAAGGCAGTTTTTGCAAATCCATTGAAAAACTCACATATACATTCTTTCCCTCCAGCCCTGTTGACATAGAAGCAATTTTTAAAAGCACACACACTTAGCCATGTTTCATGAGTGAAACTTCCCTGATTTGTTTTGCAGCCTTGAAATTGGGTTATTTTGAAGACCTGTTTTCCTCTAGGGTGATGAGAAAGTTGGGCTTTGCAAACAGAACCCTTCCCTTGGGTTTGAGTTCAGCCATCCTCTAGAAAGCAGGAGAAGGAGGAAGCGACTCCACTGGGCTTTTCCTTGGCCTGAAAAGCCCGCCTGGCTCATGAAAGGCACTCCCTTGCCAACAAAGCCAGCTTAGCGCTCGGTCTGCTGTGCTGTGGGTGGACAATCCCGACAAACCCTTGAGCTGCAGAGAGCCCTTTCCCCTGGTGTACTGCCTCGTAGTCTGTTGGCTACTTATGGTTTAGGTTTCTAATCCAAATATGTTTTCCAAATACTTGGTTTAGAGTATTATTCAACAAACATTTGTTATGCTCCTACTTGTGCAAGACGCAGGGTGCTTTGGGGGATACAAAAGTGTTGAGGACAGGCTCCCCCAAGGGTAGCTGACCGTCTGCTAGAGGGGAAAGAGCCTGCACCGAGGGAGGTAGGGTACCACCCAGTCTGGTACAGCACAAGCATCGCGCTGTCTCCTGACCCCCTTGGTGGCAGCTCAGTGGGCAGGTAATTATTCGTTCGGATGGCCGCGCAGGGCCACCTTTGCCTCCGGTAGAAATGCCCTGTTGCAGTCCTTGTGCTCAGGCTATAATTAGTGACTTCTTGCGTGGCTGTCACAAATCACGCTGACCCACAGAGGGACGGAGCCTCGTGTGTAGTCTCTGGATCCCCGGTACCCAGCAACGAGCCTGGCACACAGCTGCCTGGCTAATGTGTTTACTGAATTACTAAGTGGGCAATTGAAGCTGGGGATTGAGAGGTGTCCTGGGACAAATGTGGGATCCCGCTGGGAGTGGAGAAGTTCCGCACCTTAGAGGCTGGAAGAGGAAGCTGGAGGAGCCACAAAGGGAGGCTCTGGGGCAACAGCCATGGGCACCCCAGCCCCCACCCCTGCTGGACAAATAAGAGCCCCTTCAAATGCGAGTCTGGGTTCACCATCGTCCCCGGTCGCCTTTCCATCCTTCTACAGATACCAGGATATTTTCATTTATGCTGTCTCAGTTAGTCCCACAGCAGGTGAGGGGACTCAGGTGTGACCTCCCTGTGAGGGCTGCTGAGGAGCTCAAGGTCAGGACTTGCTCCTGGTTGTATGTAAGGGGCAGGGCCTGTCCCCTCCCCCTCCCACCTGCAGTGGGCTGGATGTCGCTTTGTATCCCCCACTCATTCCTTCTCCCATTCCTCAGATTGTATCATTTTTTCCAGCTTAGCAAGATCTCTAAACCAGTGAAGATGGGGGATTTGGGCCAAAAGCTCAGTCCTCAAGACAGGTCTGTGCCACTTCAGCAGACACACAATTTGAGTCTCACTTAACATGTGTCTCGCACCCAAGCTTTCCTCAAGAAGTCAGGACTGGAGCACAGAGACACCTGAAGCCTCCTCCTCCACATCACACCTCCACCCGGCTCATTGCTCTGTTTCTCCTTCACAGGGTCTTGTTTCTAACCTGACCCTTGGGGGTAATATCCTCATGAACTGGATGGTCTTCCCGCTGGACACCGAGGATGCAGTACACAGCCACCTGGGAGGCTTGGATGCCCGTGATGCTGGCCGCCACGACCCAGCCCCTGCCCGAAGCTCATCTAACTACATGCTCCCAGCCTTTTATGTGGGGAACTTCTCTATTCCCAGTGGGATCCCAGACTTGCCCCAGGACACCTTTATCCAGTTCCCTGGATGGACCAAGGTATGTGTCTTTGTGGATAGTGCTTGAATTCAGGCCTCAAACATCTGCTTTTTGGTGTCTGATAAAGAATCAAAAAGCTGCGAAGGGGATGCTGTGTGACATCTCGTGACATTGGGGGTGGAGGCTTTTCTGTGCTGGTTTATCCATTCTGCAGGAGTGGGACCATGGCCGGTCTCTGGGGATTCAGTGGCCAGCCTGAAGTTGGACCTTCTGCCCCATTTTCACAGATGGACAACTTCCTTTAGCAAATGACAGCTTTCCTGCTTCCTTTAAGAAAAATCATAGCCCCGTTAGGCACTTCCTCCTTATCCTGAGGAAAATCTTGTCCAGGCAAAAGGGTGAATCTCTGGGAGCACATGCTTTCCTTTGTCCATGCCTCACTCTGCACCCATGGTACCCCACCTTCATACAGCCCTGTGCGCCTGGGGCATCCACCATTCTCTGTAGGGTCAGCTCTTCCTTGGCCATCTTCTGGCTTGGTCACCCCCTTCATTCTTTGAAGACATTTTATGTCTTCCTTCACTGTCATCTCCTCCACTCTGAGTCCTGTTTTTGTCCTAAATGACCTCACCATGCTTCAGTTATTCATTCAAGATATTTCTCAGTGGCTACTATGTCCCAAGCTTTGCACCAGGCACAAAGGATATGATAATAAATAAAATCAGATATGGTCCTTGCCCTCATGGAACTTACAGCCTAGTTGAGGAGGGAGGTCCAAATCATATAATCACCCAAATTAAATGATAAAACTATAGCTGCAACCAATGCTGGAAGAGATATGGTGGTTGATAATAACTGGGACATTCGACTTTGTTGGGGAGGTTAGGGAAGACTTCTCTGTAAAGTGATGCTTGACAGAGATATGATGGATACAGAGAAATTAACATGGCAAAAAGGGAGGAAAACATGTTCCAGGCAGAGGAAATAGCATGTGCAAAGGCCCTGTGGTTAAAGGGGAGGAATGGCAAGTATGAGGAACTGATAAAAGATCTGGATGTCTGGGTGCAGGTGTGGAGTATGGTTCAAAGAAGAGTCTAGAAAGTGGGTAGAGACCAGATTGGGATAGGCCAACACATTAAAGTTTGTCTTTATGTTGAAAGCCATTAAAGCAGGAGAGTGCTCAGAGAAGACAAGTAGTGATTCTATAGCATCTCACTACGCTGATGGACAGTGACTGTAATGGGGTTGGTGGGGGGGACCTGATGAAGGGGGTAGTTTAATAACCATAATATTGCACATTTAATTGTAGATTGATACCAAAATTAATTATTTAAAAAAAAAGCAGGAGAGTGTCAGGACAGAATTGGCATGTGACAAGCCTGAATGATCCCGGTGTACAGAATGGGTTGGGTGAGGGAACATGTGGATTCAGGGAAACTGTCTAGAAGGCTGGACCATAGTTTCATTGAGAGACTGGAGTGATGGTGGCCAAGGTGGAGATGATACCTCTATTTGAGAAGTGTTTGAAGTTAAATAAATAAGATGTAATGATGGATTGCATACGGGAGTTTAAAGAGAGGGACATATCCAGATGACTCTTAGGTTCCAGGTTTGCAGCTGAGCAAATAGTACGATTTATTGGAAGAAGAAATTTCCAAAGAGGACTTGGGCTGGGAGAGCAAGACCATGAGTTCAGATTTGGACAGACTGAATTTGAGGGGCTGAGAGATGATATTGGAGTAGGGCTGTTAGATCTATGGATGGGGAATTCAGAGGGATCTGGGCTGGGAATAGACATATGGATAGTGTTGAAGACACGGGATGGATGAATCCTCTAAGGAGAGAGGATGCAGAAGGAGAAAAAAGAGGATGTCAGGCTGATCTCTGAGAGACAAACATGATAGAGATGGAGGAGAGACCAAAGACTTAGGAGGAAGACTGGTACTTACACTGCCGAGAGGAGAAGTAGTATGCAGACCAAAGCACTCTAATGGATTTAGCACCAAGGTCACTGCAGCCCTTGGGAATCACTGTGCCAGTGGAACAGAGTATCTGCAATCCAGACTGAATGCAGTTGAGGAGTGTGGGGTAAGGAAATGAGTGTGAAAACACTGACATGAATTCTACTTGAATACAAGCATTCTTTTTGAGAATTTTGACTCTGAAGAAGAAGAGGAAAAAAATATGTTAATAGCCTGGAGAGAACAGGTCAAAAGATGCATGTGTTTAATAAATGCCCTTGTGTATTTTTTGCTTTTTAAATGTTTATGGAAATATAGTTTCATTATCATTCTGTCTAAAATATTTTCTAGTTTCCCTTACTATCTCTCCTTTAACCCATAGATTATTTAGAAATGTGTTAATTTCCATATATTTGTGGGATTCTTTTTTAGCATATCTTCTTTTTATTGATTTCTAATTTAATTCCTCTATGAAATGTCTAGAAGGAGAAAAGACTTCTTAGATTTGGTGCCTAAAGCATTTTCCTTAAAGGAAACAATAAATTGAACATCAAAATTTTAAATGCTCGATCTTCAAAAGAAATTAAGAAAATGAGAATCCAAGCCACAGACTGGAAGAAAATATTTCCAAATCATATATCTAACAGAGGACTTGTATCTAGAATACATAAAGAATTCTTAAAGCCCAGTAATAGGAAGACAAACAGTTCAGTCAAAAATGGCAAAGAAATGACCAAGATTCAAGATGGCAGCATGAGAGGTGAGACAGAGAACTCCTCCCAAAACCGCAAATAGTACATAAATATAGTTAATTAATACAACTAACCCTAAAACAGCAACAAGAAGGCTGAACCAGACTGCATACAGACCTCATGAACAAAGCAGACCTCATGAACAGGGTAACACACGAAAGCCTTAATCTGGCGGGACCCAAGCCCTTCTCCACCCCAGCTCACCAATGGGAGGAAGAGAAACGGAGCAGGGAGGGGGTGGAATCTTGGGACTGCTGAACACCTAGCCCTGGAGATCTGCTTTGTGAGCAGAAACCTATATTGTGAGGTGCTCTGGACGTTGGGTAGATCGGACAGGCGGAGTGCTTGAGAGACTGAAATTCTGGCTGTTTGTGGAGGAGGGAATCCATATCTGGACGCTCTGTGTCAGAGAAAAGGCAGGCAGTCTGAGAGGCTTACTAGCAGTGAGAGAGCTGCTGAAGGGGTGGGGTTTGCACAGAGCTTGCTGCACAGGAGAAGGGAGACGTGGACAAGGTTATCTGGGCCCACTCTGCCCAGCTGGTTGGGAACTTTGAGGAGCTGCAGTTGCTCCATCCCCCTGGCTGCCTACTCAGCTCCGAGGCCCCCCACTGTCACACACAGCCTGCTGCACCTTCCTCCTAGCTTACTGGTACTGGTTCCCAAACTGGCAGTCACTGTGCTGGCATCAGGCCAGCCAGAGGGAGGCCCCGCCTGCAACAGCTAGAGATGCAAAGCACAGAGGCTTACACCTGTGTGCTCGGCCCACTGACTATGACACTGGAGACAGGCATCAAAGATGGGAGACAGGAAACAGATCTTTCCTCCCCCTAGGGACCAGCTCTGCTCCCCTACGACCCCCAACCTCACTCTAGGGTCTGAGCAGCTCCAGAGACTGGAGCTTCTGCGCACTAGTGGACACCACACAGAAATATGAAATGTCAAAAGAACATGGTTTGACAAAAATCTCACAAACCCTAGAAAAAGGGCCAAATGACACTAAACTCACCAATCTTCCTGAAATAGAGTTCAAAATGAAAATTATAAACCTGCTTATGGAGGTACAGAAAAATATTCAAGACCTCAGGAATGAATTTAAGCTGGAGAATCAATAATTAAGAATCCATATCTGGTGGAATAGAATAGAAAATCCAAACATCAACCCAAACACATACAGTCAATTAATATTTGATAAGGGAGCCTTGGATATACATTGGGGAGATGACGGCCTCTTCAGCAGCTGGTGTTGGAAAAACTGGAGAGCTACATGTAAGAAAATGAAATTGGACTACTGTCTAACCCCATACACAAAGGTAAACTCAAGGTGGATCAAAGACCTGAATGTAAGTCATGAAACTATAAAACTCTTAGAAAAAACTATAGGCAAAAAGCTCTTGGACATAAACATGAGCGACTTCTTCATGAACATATCTCCCCGAGCAAGGAAAACAAAAGCAAAAATGAACAAGTGGGACTATATCAAGCTGAAAAGCTTCTGTACAGCAAAGGACACCATCAGTAGAACAAAAAGACATCCTACAGTACGGGAGAATATATTCATAAAAGACATCTGATAAAGGGTTGACATCCAAAATATATAAAGAACTCATGCACCTTAACAAACAGAAAGCAAATAATCCAATTAAGAAATGGGCAGAGGACATGAATAGACACTTCTCCAAAGAAGAAATTCAGATGGCCAACAGGCACATGAAAAGATGCTCCACATCGCTAATCATCAGAGAAATGCAGATTAAAACCACAATGAGATATCACCTCACACCAGTGAGGATGGCCAACATCCAAAACACAAACAACAACAAATGTTGGCGAGGATGTGGAGAAAAGGGAACCCTCCTACACTGCTGGTGGGACTGAAAATTAGTTCAACCATTGTGGAAAGCAGTATGGAGGTACCTCAAAAAACTCAAAATAGAAATACCATTTGACCCAGGAATTCCACCCCTAGGAATTTACCCTAAGAATGCAGCAGCCCAGTTTGAAAAGACAGATGCACCCCTATGTTTATCGCAGCACTATTTACAATAGCCAAGAAATGGAAGCAACCTAAGTGTCCATCAGTAGATGAATGGATAAAGAAGATGTACATATACACAATGGAATATTATTCAGCCATAAGAAGAAAACAAATCCTACCATTTGCAACAACATGGATGGAGCTAGAGGGTATTATGCTCAGTGAAATAAGCCAAGCTGAAAAAGAGAAGTACCAAATGATTTCACTCATATGTGGAGTATAAGAACTAAGGAAAAAGAAACTGAAGGAACAAAACAGCAGCAGACTCACAGAACCCAAGAACGGACTAATAGTTACCAAAGGGAAAGGAACTGGGGAGGATGGGTGGGAAGGGAGGGGCAAGGGGGAAGAAGGGACATTACGATTACCAGATGTAATGTTGCGGGGGCACGGGGAGGGCTGTACAACCCAGAGAAGACAAGTAGTGATTCTATAGCATCTCACTATGCTAATGGACAGTGACTGTAATGGGGTTGGTTGGGGGGACCTGATGAAGGGGGTAGTGTAATCACCATAATATTACTCATTTAATTGTAGATTAATGATATCAAAATAAACTTATTTTAAAAAAGCAGATTAGATATAGTAGAAGAGACGGGAAATGGAATAGAAATTGGAGAAGAGGAATACAAAGAAGCTGAGGCACAGAGAGAAAAAAGGATCTCTAAGAATGAAAGAATATTGAGAGAACTGTGTGACCAATCCAAATGGAACAATATTCGCATAATAGGGGTACCAGAAGAAGAAAAGAGAGAAAAAGGGATAGAAAGTGTCGTTGAGGAGGTAATTGCTGAAAACTTCCCCAATCTGGGGAAGGAGATAGTCTCTCAGGCCATGGAGATGCACAGATCTCCCAACACAAGGGACCCAAGGAAGACAACATCAAGACATATAATAATTAAAATGGCAAAGATCAAGGATAAAGACAGATTTTTAAAAGCAGCTAGAGAGAGAAAAAAGATCACATACAAAGGAAAACCCATCAGGCTCTCATCAGATTTCTCAACAGAAACCTTACAGGCCAGAAGGGAGTGGCATGAAATATTTAATGCAATGAAGCAGAAGGGCCTTGAACCAAGAATACTCTACCCAGCAAGGTTATCATTTAAATTTGAAGGAGAGATTAAACAATTTTCAGATAAGCAAAAGCTGAGAGAATTTACCTCCCACAAACCACCTCTACAGTGCATTTTGGAGGGACTCCAAAAGATGGAAGTATTCCTAAGACTAAATAGATGTCACACAAGGGATAGACAAAGAGTACAGAATATGATTCATAACATACAAAGAATGGAGGATGAAGAAAAAGGAGGAAAAAAAAGAATCTTTAGGTTGCGGTTGTCATAGCATATGAAGTGAGTTAAATTAGACTGTTAGATAGTAAGGGAATTACCCTTGAACCTTTGGTAACCACGAATCTAAAGCCTGCAATGTCAATAAGTACTATCCATAATCACCCTAAATGTAAATGGTCTGAATGCACCAATCAAAAGACATAGAGTCACTGAATGGATAAAAAAACAAGACCCATCTATATGCTGCCTACAAGAGACTCACTTCAAACCCAAACACATAGACAGACTGAAAGTAAAGGGATGGAAAAGATATTTCATGCAACTAATAGTGAGAAAAAAGCAGGAGTTGCAGTACTTATGTCTGACAAAATAGACTTCAAAATAAAGAAAGTCACAAGAGACAAAGAAGGACACTACATAATGATAAAAGGGTCAGTCCAACAAGAGGATATAACTATTATAAATATCTATGCACCCAACACAGGTTCACCTACATATGTGAAACAAATACTAACAGAATTAAAGGGGGAAATAGAATGCAATGCATTCATTTTAGGAGACTTCAACACACCACTCACTCCAAAGGACAGATCAACCTGACAGAAAATAAGTAAAGAGACAGAGGCACTGAACAACGTATTAGAACAGATGGACCTAATGGACATCTACAGAACACTCCATCCAAAAGCAACAGGATACACGTTCTTCTCAAGTGCACATGGAATATTTTCAAGAATAGATCATATATTAGGCCACAAAAAGAGCCTCAGTAAATTCAAAAAGATTGAAATTGTACCAACCAGCTTCTCAGATCACAAAGGTATGAAAGTAGAAATAAATTTCACAAAGAAAACGAAAAAGCCCACAAACACATGGAGGCTCAATAACATGCTCCTAAATAATCCATGGGTCAATGACCAAATAAAAACAGAGATCAAGCGATATATGGAGACAAATGACGATAGTAATTCAACACCGCAAAATCTGTGGGACGCAGCGAAGGCCGTGCTAAGAGGGAAATATATTGCAATCCAGGCCTACCTCAGGAAAGAAGAACAACCCCAAATGAACAGTCTAAACTCACAATTAATGGAACTAGAAAAGGAAGAACAAATGAGGCCCAAAGTCTGTAGAAGGAGGGACATAATAAAGATTAAAGCAGAAATAAATAAAATCGAGAAGAATAATACAATAGAAAGAATCAATGAAAGCAGGAGCTGGTTCTCCTTAACATTTTCCAAAAAGTAGAAGAGGAGGGAATACTCCCAAACTCATTCTACGAAGCCAACATCACTCTAATAACAAAACCAGGCAAAGATACCACAAAAAAAGAAAATTACAGACCAATATTGCTGATGAACATAGATGCAAAAATATTCAACAAAATATTAGCAAATCAAATTCAAAAATACATCAAAAAGATCATCCATCATGATCAAGTGGGATTCATCCCAGGGATGCAAGGATGGTACAACATTCGAAAATCCATCAACATCATCCACCACATCAACAAAAAGAAGGACAAATCCACATTATCTCCGTATATCCTGAAAAAGGATTCGACAAAATTCAACATCCATTGATGATAAAAACTCTCAACAAAATGGGGAGAGAGGGCAAGTACCTCAACATAATAAAGGCCATATATGACAAACCCACAGCCAACATTATACTTAACAGCGAGAAGCTGAAAGCTTTTCCTTTAAGATCAGGAACAAGACAAAGATGCCCACTCTCCCCACTTACATTCAACATCGTTCTGGAGGTCCTAGCCATGGCAATCAGACAACACAAAGAAATAAAAGACATCCAGATTGGCAAGGAAGAAGTTAAGCTGTCCCTATTTGCAGATGACATGATATTGTACATAAAAAACCCTAAGGAATCCACTCCAAAACTACTAGATCTAATATCTGAATTCAGCAAAGTTGCGGGATACAAAATTAATATACAGAAATCTGTGGCATTCCTATACACTAACAATGAACTAGCAGAGAGAGAAATCAGAAAAACAATTCCATTCACAGTTGCATCAAAATGAATAAAATACCTAGGAATAAACCTAACCAAGGAAGTGAAAGACCTATACCCTGAAAACTACAAGACACTCTTAAAAGAAATTAAAGAGGACACTAATAAATGGAAATTCATCACATGCTCTTGGCTAGGAAGAATTAATATTGTCAAAATAGCCCTCCTGCCTAAAACAATCTGCAGATTCAATGCAATGCCTATCAAAATACCTACAGCATCCTTCAATGAACTAGAGAAAATAGTTCTAAAATTCATATGGAACCACAAAAGACCCCAAATAGCCAAAGCAATCCTGAGAAGGAAGAATAAAGCAGGGGGAATCAATGCTCCCTGACTTCAAGCTCTACTACAAAGCCACAGTAATCAAGACAATTTGGTACTGTCACAATAACAGACCCATAGACCAGTGGAACAGAATAGAAAGCCTAAATATAAACCCAAGCATATATGTTCAATTAATATACGATAAAGGAGCCTTGGATATACAATGGGGAAATGACAGCCTCTTCAACAGCTGGTGTTGGAAAAACTGGACAGCTACATGTAAGAGAATGAAACTGGATCATTATCAAACCCCATACACAAAAGTAAACTCGAAATGGATCAAAGACCTGAATGTAAGTCATGAAACCATAAAACTCTTAGAAAAAAAAATAGGCAAAAACCTCTTGGACATAAACATGAGTGACTTCTGCATGAACATATCTCCCCGGGCACGGGAAACAAAAGCAAAAATGAACAAGTGGGACTATATCAAACTAAAAAGCTTCTGTACAGCAAAGGACACCATCAGTAGAACAAAAAGACATCCTACAGTATGGGAGAATATATTCATAAATGACATATCTGATAAGGGGTTGACATCCAAATTATATAAAGAGCTCATGCACCTCAACAAACAAAAAGCAGATAAGCCAATTAAGAAATGGGCAGAGGATCTGAACAGACACTTCTCCAAAGAAGAAATTCAGATGGCCAACAGGCACATGAAAAGATGTTCCACATTGCTAATCATAGAAATGCAAATTAAAACCGCAATGAGATATCATCTCACACCAGTTAGGATGGCCACCATCCAAAAGACAAACAACAGCAAATACTGGCGAGGATGTGGAGAAAGAGGAACCCTCCTACACTGCCGGTGGGAACGTAAACTAGTTCAACCATTGTGGAAAGCAGTATGGCAGTTCCTCAAAAAGCTAAAAATAGAAATACCATTTGACCCAGGAATTCCACTCCTAGGAATGCAGCAGTGCAGTTTGAAAAAGACATATGCACCCCCATGTTTATCACAGCACTATTTACAATAGCCAAGAAATGGAAGCAACCTAAGTGTCCATCAGTAGCTGAATGGATAAAGAAGAGGTGGTACATATACACAATGGAATAATATTCAGCCATAAGAAAAAACAAATCCTGCCATTTGCAACAACATGGATGGAGCTAGAGGGTATTATGCTCAGTGAAATAAGCCAGGCGGAGAAAGACAAGTATCAAATGATTTCACTCATATGTGGAGTCTAAGAACAAAGAAAAAACTGAAGGACCAAAACAGCAGCAGACTCACAGAACCCAAGAATGGACTAACAGTTACTAAAGGAAAAGGGACTGGGGAGGATGGGTGGGAAGGGAGGGATAAGGGGGGAAAATGTGTATTACAATTAACACACATAATGTATTGGGGGGGGGACACAGGAAAGGCAGTATAACACAGAGAAGACAAGTAATGATTCTATAGCATCTTATTTATGCTGGTGGACAGTGACTGTAATGGGGTATGTGGGGGGAACTTGATAATAGGGGGTCTAGTAACCATAATGTTATTCAAGTAATTGTACATTAACGATACCAAAAAAAAAACCTTGGCAAAGAACTTAAATAGATATTTCATCAAAAAAGATATTCAAATTCCTGATAAATACATGAGATTATGCTTAATGTTCAACATCATTAATCATCAAGGAAGTGCAAATTAAAACCACAACAAAATACTACTTCACACTCACTAGAAAAGCTATAATAATAAAAGACAGATAACAAATGTTGACAAAGGTATAGATAAACGGAACCCTCCTCTATTTATTGTGGAAATGTAAGATGGTACAAACACTTTGGAACAGAAACAGTTTGGAAGTTTCTTCAAGAGCTAACCATAGAATTACCATTGGACTCAGCAATTCTACTCCTAAGTATATACCCAAGAGCAATGAAAACATATGTCCACCCAAGGACTCACATGTAAATACTCATAACAGCATTACTTAACATAACCTCAAACTGGAAATAATTCAACTGTCCATCAACTGATATATGGATAAATACATAATGGTATATCCATAGAATGGAATAATATTCCACAGTAAAAAATAACAGACTACTGATACATGCTACAACGTGAAGGACTCTGAGAACCATTATGCTATGTAAAAGAAGACGAACATGAAAGACCACATGTTACCACAGGATTTCATTTATATGAAATGTTCAGAAAAGGCAAATCTATAGAGACAAAAATAGATTAATGGTTGCCTAGGGCTGATGGTAGGAAGGGAGAGTGACTGCAAATGGGTATAAGGTTTCTTTTTTGGGGTGATAAGAAATGTTCCAAAATTAAATCATGTTGATGGCTCCACAGTCTTCTCAAACTTATTAAGACTTGTTTTTTGGCCCAAAATGTGGTATATCTTGGTGAACATACCTCTGGAGTTTTCAGCTCTATTATCCTCTCTCTGGCCATGTTCTTCTATTCCCCAACCTCTCGTACCACCCAAGCCTGCTCTTGGATCTTACGATGACCTGAAACTCTCCACCAATGAGGCCACAGTCCTACCCTATCCAGCCTAGACATCACCACTGTCCTTTTGCAAAAGCCACCAAGCCTCTGGTCCTCTTGACTCTGTCTCTTTGTTCATCCTTTGTTTTGAGAAGGTCCACCATTGGCCTTTGCTGGTTCACTGGTAACTCAGCCCTGCCTGGGGGTCTTCTCCAGAACATTCGTCAAGGCCACAATGCCCTCCCCTCGCTGCTTCCGACCCTCAACTTGCCCAGCACTTGTCCCCCTCCCCTAGCTGGCTTTCCTTAGCCTTTGCCACTCATCTCAAGCCACTTTACTCTTGCCCCACCACCTCCCGTGGGGGAACTCACCCTCTGACTGTTATCAGGTGTTAAGTCCTTTGTTCCTTGGCTTCCTGTCAGACCTATCTCTCTGCCTCCACCCTCACTTCCTGCCCAGTGGCCTCTGCGAGGAAGTCTCAGCTCCAAATCCCCTCCCCACCTTCCTCCTCCAGGCCAGGACCCTCTTCTCATGCTTTCCCATCCTGCATTTTATTAGCCTTTCCATCTTCTCTTCTAACCACCATGTTGTAGCCCAGAAGGGATTCTAGGGGCTCTGGGACCTAAAGACAAAGTACAGCCCTCCCTGGACCTTCCCACTTCAACTGGCAGGCTTGCTCTTATTCCCATGCTCCCTCTCTTTCTTCCCTCCTTCCTTCTTCTCTTCTCCTGCTTGGTGTCCTGCTGTGTCATATATTTCCTTTGTTCATGCTTTTTCATTCCTCGCTCTGCCCACCTGATCATCACACATTCATCTGTCCAGACTGGCATTGACTCCTCTGCAAACCTTCCTAGACCTGCAGTCCAGGAAAGGGCAGCCTCCTCTGTACCCCGCCAGAACTCAGCACCAAGATGCTTCATCATTTAGCTTAGCACCTCGGTTTCACCCCCTAGGTCATAAGCTCCATGAAGGGCCTTTATTCAAAATGCGCAGCTTATTCGGCATCCTGTCTTCCTCCCTGGGCCTGGTAGCCCCGTAGATACTTTCAGGTGAGCAGGTGCCCAAATGCCTGTGCTGTCGAGCCCCTGGCAAGAAGGCAGATGTGAGGAGTGTGGGCCCTCAGGCAGCCCTGTGGGGGACAAGGAGATCCGCCGGGTGCTGTGGACACAGGGCCGAGGCAGACAGGAAGCCCGAACACAGATCATTGCTTACCAGGTGGAACCAGCTTAGTGCATCAAGAGAACAAGCTTCCAGGAGATGCAGAGCAGAATGAGAACCTATCTGTTATGGAAATTATGAAAAGGGCCGGTTGGCTCAGATGGAGTCTGAAAGAGACCTGAGGATGGGATGGCCCTTCTTCAGAATCAGAGGGAGTCTTGTCAGGGAGGGAATTTCAGGTGGCAGAACAGAAGATGCAAAGGTGCAGAAATGGAAAAGCAGGGGACGTTTTTGGAGGTCAGTGAGAGTTTCCACTGGCCAGACTGTGAAGGTGTCACACCCAGGAGTTCTGACCCAGACCTTCTGCTCAACACTTGAGAGACACCAGCTCCATAATCATCAGAAGAGGCATGTGTGTAAAGGTGTCCCCTCAGATGTCCAGTTTACAGATGAGCAGGTGGGGACTCAGAGCCAAGCATCTTGTCTGAGGAACAGAAGTAAGTGGTGTAATGGCTCCCTGAACCCAGGTCTGACTTGGAGGCCCACGTGAAAGGCAGGCAGCATTGCACAGGACCTGACAGGCCAGCAAGGAGCTCGTGCTGAATGTCTAGGCAGAGGCACTTTACTTAGTTCATCAGTCTGATGGACATCCTGCACCTTTCTGCTTGAAAAGTAGATATACACATGATATTTATGAACATGTCAGAGGGCTCAGGACCCCGGGAGCCTGTTTGGTCCACACATCAACTCAAAAACAAGTGCACGCATGTTCACAGCAGCATTCACCCAAAATGATCCAAAACCAACCAAAAGGTGGAAAAACCCAAATGTCCATCAACTGATGAATGAATTAAACAAAATGTGGTATTTCCATCTAATGGAAAATTATTTATTTGGCAATAAAAATAAATGAAATACTCAGACATCTTACAACACGGATGAACCTTGAAAACATATTAAATGAAAGAAGCAAATGGAAAGAAAAAGGCAAGTAACAAGCCGTACATATGGTGGGATTCCATTTATATGAAATGTCCAGAACAGGTGAATCTGTCAACAAGGGAGGATTTGTGGTTGCCTAGAGCAGGGAAAGGGCAGTGCTGGGAGGAAATGAGTGAATACTAAAAGGGTCAGGGCTTCATTTTGGAGTGATGAGAATACCCTACCGTCGATAGTCCACAGCTCTATAGTGCTCTAAAACCCACCTATGTGTACACTTTAAATGAATGTGTATGGTGTATGAATTGTCTCTCAGTAAAGCATTACACATGCAAGAAAGCCCATCCATGGGATTTGTGGGTCTGGGTTGTGGACATCCAAAGGTCAGAGAACACACCTATATCACGCATATAACAGAGCATATGTGTTTTCTGTTATTTTCTGGAGAGCAGCGGTCCCTGTTGCTGTGGTTGGTCCCAGGCCAGCACCTGAGGTTCTAAGTGATCAGCAGTTGGAGGACAGATCCATCCCTGGCAACACACACACACACACACACAGCCCTAAGTTCTGACTTGTGGGAGAACAAGCACTTTGGGAGATGTGGGATGGGGGTACCAAATGTCCCCTGAGTCTGGAGCCATTTCTCAGGCTCTGTCTCCGGGTACACTAACCCTCCTCTGTCCTCCTACACCAGGGAGGCCCCTCAAGGTGCTGTCCCAGCCTCTTGGCTTATGCTTTTTACTTGCTATAAAGAAGCTACTTTGATTTACTGAATGAAGTCACTCATAAGGGTGATTGACAAGATTTAAAAAATTACTTCTGATTACTCTGCTTTATTTGAGTCAGAGGTGGCTTTCTGCTTAAATGCCCAATTGACAACTGGGATTTCAGTGGGAAGTGGTCAGGCATGTTTTGCTCCGTGCAAGAGATACAGGCCAGTG
Organism: Smutsia gigantea; assembly: GCA_032199065.1. Lineage (NCBI taxonomy): Eukaryota > Metazoa > Chordata > Mammalia > Pholidota > Manidae > Smutsia > Smutsia gigantea. The sequence continues at coordinate 129,499 of JAVSCE010016337.1, forward strand.
TTGTGTCTGCACGGAACTCCCGTCTGACCATTTGGCCCCTATGATAGGCAGTGTCCTCCAGCGCTTCACTGCATCCTGTGAGCCATCTCTAGGATGTCACATTCTGCTAATGCAGTGACGTCTGTGCTACCTGTCCTTCCGGTGGGTGTGGATAAGTCTCATGTTAGTATCCTCTGCAGCCTTCCTGTACTTTTTGGCCACTTGTGGTGGGCATGGGTATGTAACAGCAGTGTGGAGAGGTATAGGGAAATGTCCCACTTTTCCTCAACCAGAATTATGTTTTGAAAAGCTAAGAATCAAAATAGAATACTGACTAAAAGCAACATTATTTTGTAAAGGCAAGCATTCCCTCTTTCAAGACATAAGCAATCACAAAATAAAAGAATTTATAAAAAAGGGCTGACAAAAATCCCTTCTATTTTAAAATTATTTTTGCATCATGCCTTTGAAATGTCCAGCCCTCTAATTAATTGGTCTCTCTGGCGACCAGTCCCAGTCTCAGATCACTGGAAGGACAGAGTGATCAGAGGGTTGGAGCCTTCAGGCCCACCCTTCCAACCTCTGGGGTCAGGGTTGGAGGCTGGAGATGGAGCTTTATAAAAACTCTAGAGCCACGAGACTCTGAGAGCTTCTGGGTCGGTGAGCGCATCCAGGTGCTAGGAGGTGCTGGAAGCTCTGCCTCCCACCCCCGTGCCTTGCCCCATGCAGCTCTTCTGTCTGGCCAGTTCTGAGTTGTATTCTGTAAAATAAATCCATAAATGTGAGTAAAATGTTTTCTGAGTTCTGTGATCCATTTCAGCAAATTATTGACCCTGAGCAGGGGTCATGGAAACCTCTGATTTATAGCTGGTCATTCAGAAGTACAGGGGTCCCCAGATTTTGTGGCTGGTGTCTGAAGTGAGGCAGTCTTGTGGGACTGAGCCCTACAACTTGTGATATGTGACACCAGCTCTAGGTAAAAGTCATCAGAATTGAATTGTTGGACACCCACTTGGTGTCCAGAGAGCTGGAGAATTGGTTGGTGTCAAAAAAAAATATCCCAGAAAGAGCCAGAAGGGGAGTGGTAGAAACGCGGTTGGAAAGGTGGTTTCAAGGCCTCGTGCACCAAGGAGTTTGGATATTACCTTGAGAACTTTGTAGAACCAGGGACCCTTTTCAGCATCAAAGAGATAGGATCAGATATGGCAACAGTGTGTAGAATGTACCAGAAAGGCAAAGTGCTTGGTGGCTGGCATGTGAATATGATAGACAGGGGCACTGCTAGTGGGGAAGACATCATAATTAAGCACTATAATATCTGATACTTGTAACAATCAGAAAGTAAATAAATGTGATGTTGTAATATAAAGTAGGCTGTGGGGATAAAGATACTGCTATACGGCATAGTAGTTACTTACTATTGCTGCATAACAAATTCTACCCTAAAATGTAATGGCTTAAAACAACAATAAACATTTGTTATCCTCACAATTTCTGTAGGTTAGGAATTTAGGACTGGCTTGGCTGGCGGTCCTGGATCAGGGTCTCTCTTGAAGTTACAGTCAAGCTGTCAGCCCAGGCTGCTTCATCTGAAGGTATGACTGGGGCAGGATCCACCTCCAAGGTGCTCACACCGTGGTGGCAGGTTGGTGCTGGCTGTTGGCAGGAGGCCGTAGTTCTTCCCCAATTCCCCACATGGGCCTCTCCATAGGCTACTTGAGTGTCCTCATGGAGTAGAGGTGGCTTTTCCCAGAGTAGGCAGGAAAGACAGCCAGCCCACCTTTTTTATAATCTAGCTTTAGAAGTCACATCACATCACTTTGGCCCCATTCTTTTGGTTAAAAGAGAATCATTGAGTCCTGTCCCTGTTGTTGGGATGGGAATCAGATTCTTCCCTTTGTTTTAACCACCGTGTGTGGAGTGGTCAAGGATGCCTCTAGGAGGGGGTGACCATTGAGTGAGACCTGACGAATAAGGCTGAGTCATGCATGGAACAAGGTAGAAGAGGAATGTTTCAGAACCAGAGAACAGTGAAGTGCAAAGGCCCAGAGCAAGACAGATGCCATGAGCAGGGGAGGGAGGACACAGGAGATGAGGAGCTGGGCGATGGGGAGCCCCAAGTCAGGTGGGAATGATGAACTCGGCTTCTCTTTGCTCCGCTGGTGGTGGTAAGCAGAGAGTGAAAGAAATGATTTTCATTTAAAACGTCACCTCTCAGCAAGGACTAGATTAGGGAGGCTGGACTGGAAGCAGGAATTCCTGCCGGGAAACTGTTGTAGTAATTCTGTGAGAAACTGCACTTGGGTGCTGGTGGATGGAGAGAAGTTCAAGATTTGTATGCAAAAGAAAAGGCAAGTTTTGCTGAAGAATTGGGTGTGTAATTTGAGAAAAGGGAGGCTAGGAGGACTCCAGAGTTTGGAGGAGAGTACGTTGGGGGGATCAGATGTTCAGTCTCAAGTACTTACTAATCACCCAAGAGGCACTATGTCCTCTTGGCCATCAAAGAGGTGGCTGTAAAGTCTGGAACATGGCAAAAGAATAAAGCTGCATTCAACACAATGAAATAATGTCATTTATGTTTCCAGACCTCATGGCCATCCCATAGAAGGCCTTTCAGGCTTGAATCTAAATGTAGAAGTCTGTACAAATCGGAAGGTGGGTCACAATGTGAGTGAAAGGTATGCATTCAGTGCTTGTTGTGGGACTGCAGAAGTGAGGTGCCTGTCCCGGGTTTAGAGCTGTGAGGGAAAGGACTCAACTGGTAGAACTCAGTCTAGAGTGGAGGGCGATGGGTAGGACCTGCCTTCTGCTCCCACACGCCTCTGAAGCTGTTCTTGCCAAGGCCACCAGCACCTACATGGCTGTATGTCTCCAGACATTTCTCAGGTCTCCTCTTACTTGACCTCCTGGCAAGGAATACCCGACATGGGTAACCACTCCCTCCCTTGAAACTCTTCTCCTGATGTCAGTGACTAAACTTCTGGTTTCCCTTTTGCCTCTTTGTTCTTCCAAGGCTTCTCTTTCAGCTGCTGTGTTGCATTTGCAGGACTTGATCCCGGCCCTTCCTCTAACATGTTCAGGGGATGTCATCCTTGCAGATGTGTGGGTAACACCCAAATTTCTAGCGTGGCATCTTTGAGGATCCAGAGCACCACACCCACCTGCCAATGTGGACCTGCCATGGAAGGTCTCACACCTCCATCCCACACATATAAAACAGAAGTCTTCCTCCTCAGCCTCCCAAACCTGCTGGAGAAGAGGTCCAGGGAGAGAGAAGGAAGCTGGGACTTGAGGGTAGCGGATGGGATGGAAGGGAGGGTCCAGGTGTGGGAATAGTAATACTAGTGAGGTTATTTCTTCCTGCTTCCATCCCTGTGCTGAGTGCTCACATGTGTCTTTTCACTGAGTCCTTTACAACAGCCGTGAGAGAGGCATAAACACAGCTGAGGCAGCCCTGACAGGGTTTGGTGGCTGATTACTGAAAGAGGAACTAACTAGTAGAGGGCAACTCTGCTATTTTCCAGTTCGGTTTGTAAACATCTTACTTTTCCAAAAGGCGGTGTGCTGACCCACCTCAATGTGTATCAGTTCCACTGGCTGTGCAACAAGCTGTCCAAAACCAAGTGGTTTAAAACGTCCATTTATTCAGCTCGTCGTTTTGAGTGTTGGCTGACTGGTGGTTCCTCTGCAGCTCCCAGCAGGGCATGGCCTTCTAGTCAGCGAGGAGGCTCTGCTCCTGGTGTTAGCTGGCTGCCCACCGAGGCAGCAGGGGACAGTGGGCCATGGCCCTCTCATCATCCAACAAGCTGACCCAGGCTTGTCCGTGGTGACCAGCAGGGTTCACAGCAATCAGGCAACTGTGTGAGGCTTCTGAAGGTTCAAGTCAGAATTCACGTATCACATTCTTCCACCTTCTGTGGCCACAAGTCTCTAGAGCAGCCAGTTCCCAGGAATGGAGAAGCAGACTCTGCCTCTTGATAGGGGGAGCGGTGAAGGCTTGGGGCCATTTCTTCAGTCTGTCACAGGCCTTTGTGCTGCTGGCCACTACTTTCACTCTGAATTTGATATGCTTTGAAAACTCTTTTGGCCTCCTTTACAGTCATTCTCACCCCCTACAAAATCTACCCAGCTGATGTGTCATTTCGAGTCACAAGCCTGTGAACATGGAAACTAGATCATCAGACTTCTTTCCACAAGTATATATTGATGTAGTCACAAAACACGTGAGAATTGTGTGTAACTAGGAGTCAATAGGCTCTGAGTGAAGAAGGGTCCTCTATAACTTCCGGTGCATGGACTTTAAAGCAGGTCCCACATGGCTGCCTGGAGGTGATTTTCACTCACCAGTTCTCAGCTTTGTTCCAGGTATGTGAGGCGGTATGACCACTGCTGGCCAGTGAGGCAACCCACACAGAAGGTCAAGCCACGGGGAACTTTTGGGAGTTGAGAAAGAAAGGAATTTATATTAGAGTTTGATGAGAGGAGGCACTGATTCATCTTTTAGGCTAATATTTTATAAGTTCATGGCTTTGATTCTCTTTGGGTCTGTCCTAAAATACAGAGAAACCCTAAAGTTATTTATTGCTCTAAGACCCAGGAGGAAGCAGGGTATTATTTGCATAAGCTTCGGGTCTTTGGGTCTGAAGGGAGGGAGAATGAATTTTCTCCAATGTACTGCCCTGAGATCCAGTCGACATTTTATTTAACCCAGCCCCTCACAATTTTACCTTTTTAAAGAAAAATCCTCTTTTTCCTTTCTTTTTCATGAATTAGCATCACAGTTGCTCATGAATTGTGTGAAGTAAGAGCCTTTTCACCTTGAAAGTGACCTCTGTCTTTTCCACCTTGGGTGTCTCAAGGTCTAAACGTCTTCTTTCAGAGTTTGACAACATCAACATTTCATTGAAGTTCATTGATTTTGAAGAAACTCCTAACCAAATTTCAAAATGTTTAAACTGTGACTTAAAACAGCATTGAAACTTTCGTTTTAAGCTCTTGGGAGAGGATGGCATTTATCTAGAGAATTTTAAATGGTCAGGCACACATCTGTCTGATTAGCAAAGTAGGTCACACATTTCCAGGAACCTAACATTTATTGACCCTGTATCACCTTGTTGATAGTAATCACGGGTGGGGAGTCTCCCAAAGGGCAAGCCGTGGTCAGAGAAAGTCAGACTTTGTCATGGAACTGTTTTAGCTGGGACATCCCCAGGAAGCCCCAGAAGTCGTTGGTGTTCACTCTAAAAATGCTTGGCCCAGGGGACGTGCTGTATTATAATTAAGAGTGTGATCTACTTTTAGATCACATTTACCAATATGTGCATGCCCCACCCCCAACAATTTTGCCCCAGTTTTAAAGAGAAACAAAGATCAGAGCGTCTATATTTTTAAGCAAAATATTTTTCAGTTCAACTTCTTTAAAGTGATTTTTTTTAGCACTTTAAAAAAATCACTCTTTAGAAATCACAGTGTTATCAAGGAGGAATGCAGACATTTCATTTTTCTTCCAGTGAACAGTATTCTCTAGGACTTAAGTTGGGAGGAGAAGAGCACAAAGAATTCCTCGAGGAAGGCTTCTTTTTCAGCTCTCCACTGAATCTCTTCTCTGGCAGAATTATCAGCCAGCATTATTTAAAGGGTGTTGCTAGGCACATATCGAATATCACTCTGTGGAGGGCTGAGAATCTCGCCTTGTAGAGCCTAGGCTGAAGGTCACTGAAAAACCAGTCATCAGACACATGATGTGAATATCAAACAATACCTAGAAGAAAAAGAAGACTAAAGGGATGGGGACTGACTTGAAATGGAAAGCTAGTCTTAAGGGTGGCCACCAGGACCTTCTTCCAGAGATGTCGATGGGGAGGCTTCAGGTCTGGACAGTCGCAGGCATGGGGAGGAGTTAATGCACAGGTGAGGCATGTTAAAGTAATGGGAGAAGGCGGGTGGGTGCCGAGTGAGCAAGGGCGAGAGGGGCGGAGAGGAGGCCAGGGCAGTGGCCTTGGTAAGGGGGCTGGAAGAAGCACACCGTCATCTGGTGTCCGCTGTGCTTCTGTGTGGGGCCTGCTTCTAGAATCACAGGCAGCTGGAGGTGGGTGGGGAGGCTGCAGCAGTCTGACAGCGCTGCCTAGGACTCCGTCCAGAAGTCACCGTCGGGTGGGGAGAGGCGGAAAGCCTGCGGTCTGATGGTGCAGTCTCAGGCATGTCACTGTTGAGCTCTGCTGTCCGGTTGGGGAACCACTAGCCGCACGTGCCTATTTATGTTTGAATTTCAATCCATGAAAAGTGAAAATCCATTCCTTCTCACTCTGGCCACATTTTGAGGGCTGGGCCACCTACATCCAGTGCACATGGTTCCAACATCAGGCAGCCCAGGCCATCTGACATTGCAGGGAGCTCATGGGAAAGGTGATCTGGGAGCCATGTGCCCATGACTGTTCCTCCCCAGTCCTTTATTCCTCTGTCCTGGAAGGGCAGCCAAGCACCATAAACCTCGCTTAACACCCATTCTGGTAGAGCTGAGAGTGGAGGGGAATTTTGTCCTGAAGCAGTTCATAGCTTTGGAGAATTATGGACCCCGACACTGGGGGAGGATAGTGGGAATGTGCAAGGCACAGTCGCCCACGTCGCAGAGTCATCAGGATGAGGCAGGAGGCAGGGTTCACGTGGGAGCCGAAGGCTCCAAATAGGCCACCCGTGCAAATCGGGGGGAGAAAAGATACCGAGAATGGTTATGTGCAGTGTCCGGAGCTAAGGAAATGACTAGCAGGCAAATAATGCCAGCTTTGATCAGCAAGCTGGGGCGAGGATTTGGAGTCGCATCTGTCCGTCACAGCACGGCCTAGGCAGCGGAGCCGCTGTGAGTGTCCACGGTAGGGTCAGGCCTCGCACAAGTGTGGGAGGAGCTGGGAGAGCAGAAACCGGAGGCCTGACCAGATAACGCAAGGCGGGAGCACTGAGCAGCCCTCCCAGCTGGTCGAGTCGGCTCCTCAGGGACCTCAGGGGCACGTCCAGCCACCCAGGGACTCCCTTGGCCACCCCTCCCCTGCCCACACGGCCCTGTCGCTGATATGCCTCCAAACCCACCTTCCCTCGACCACAAAAGTCAAGTGCCGTCTTCTGAGCCGCAAAAACAGAGCACCGGCAGATTTGCACCTGATAAAAGTCTGGTAAAGCTGCCACTCCCTGTGCCTCTTAGGATGGATTGAGATGGCATATTCCGTGGTAAAAACAAGAGTAAAATAGTTCTGAGAACTGTGAAACTGTCATCCTTTTTCTAAATGACTGGATCCAACAGACAGGCGGCTCTTCTTCACCACTGGCTCCTGTTGTAGGCATGTGAACACAGGAGCTTTTCTGTTTAGTGGTGGGAGCCGGCCTCAAGGAGCACCGCCTCTGCTGGGCTGGGCTGGCCACCCGCTCCCCGCTCCTGCTGTCCTCACACGCCCCTGGGGTGACTGCTCTGAGTGGGGGCCTGTCCAAGGCCAGGCAGCCAGTAAGTGGCAGGCCTTAGACGGAACCAGGTCGGAAATCCAGAGGAGCAGGAGTAAAGGCACAGCTGGAGACCGGAAAGTAACCAGGTGGCTCTGGGGCCACGGCGGTGCTGGGGACCAGGGCTCAGCAGGGACCCCGTGCAGGGTGGCCCTGGACATATTTGGGCCCCAGTGGGTAGCACTGTCTTCACCTGCCCTTCCCTCCCTCTCCCTCCCCCTCCACTCTTCCTCTCTTCCTCTCCACTTTCTCTCCCCCCTTCTCTCTTCCTTTTTAGTAGGATGTTCCACTCATCCATCCAACTGTGAAGTCCACCTGTGAGCAAATCCTAGCACACACCCAGACACAGCCCCTCTGCAGTCTTTCTCCGCTCTTGGTTTGATAGTGGAAGCAGCTGCTCCTGCTTCCAGAAGTTACCTCTGCAGCCTTAGGCTCTCCTCTGCTCCTTAAAGCAGACATGGGGTCCCCACCCTCTCTCTGATGCTGGTGTGAGAACCGAGAGAACAGCGCAGTGATGTGGACTCCCCTCTCCCTCCCCAACCTGCGTCTCTCCTGAGCACTTGTCTGGGAACCTGCGCTCCCAGGCCACTGGCCATCTCTCCCCTGGCACACCCCTCCAGGCAAGGCGAGCAGAGGGGGGTCATCTCCCTCAGCAGGCAGACCAGCAGTTCCCTGCACACGGCCCAGTCAGGGCGAAGCTGGGGATGGGGTGCGGGGGTGGTGGGCAGCATTCCCCGGGCGGAACTACAGAAGTGGCAGAACTGCCAGCGCTGTCCAGTGGTAACTGTGGCTGATGAAGCCAGTCCAAGGGACCCAACCGGTGTTTTCCTGAAGCAGGAGTGTGGGTCCTGAGGCAGCTTCTTGTTACCTCCTGCGCCCAGCCCCTGCCGACCTGGGCTCCTGCGGGACGCCCTGTGGTGCGGCCGGGGCCTGGGGCCTTGCCATGGTGGCACACCACCCTTACGGCGCACCCGCCTCCGCCCCCCGGGCCTCAGCGCCTAGGCCAACATTGATAGTTTTCTCTTCCTCTCTCTCTAGGGTCAGGTGTGGATTAACGGCTTTAACCTTGGCCGCTATTGGCCAGCGCGGGGCCCCCAGATGACCTTGTTTGTGCCACAGAACATCCTGAAGACATCAGCCCCAAACACCGTCATAGTGCTGGAACTGGAGCAGGCGCCCTGCGGTGACGGTGGCCCGAAGCTGTGCACCGTGGAGTTCGTGGACATGCCGGTCATCGGGCAACTGACCCAGGACCGGCTCCCGCCAGACCCTGCCGGTCAAGACTCGCGACTGGACTGTGTATGATGGTCTCACGACTGGACTGTGTGTGATGGTAAAGACTGTGACCCTTGGGGTTCTAGCCTTGCACAAACCTCACCTGTCCGCCTTCACTGGAAAACGGATTTAGCTCGTGCTTCCTCACCTGAGGTTTCCAGGCAGCTCTGCCGCGTGTGACCCCCCGCCGGCAGCGGCCACCGTCTGGGATGGGGCGGCAGCGCAGGACCGCACAGATCCATCTGTGGAGTTGGGCAGGAAACTGTAAAGGTGTCTCTGATTTTTATCTTGGAAGAATCACGTCTTTTTGTTGAATACATTTTATATTCAAACGATGTTACTGTTTCATTGTTGAGCAGGTATTAAATGACAGGCCCTGACTGAGACTGTAACCGCCCCTGAGCGGGCCGAGTAAGCCACCTCACTGGCAGGAGGTCCACAGGGGCGGGAAACGGCCTTGGTTTGGGCTAGCGGACTACTGCTTTTCTGGTCCTTCATGACTTCCTCTTAAATTTCTGTGACATCTACTATGCGGCTCAAAAATACAACTCAAAGTGTTTATATGAACAACCTAAGTGATTGGCAAGTAGAAAGTGACATGTGTGGTACATCTGTCCACTAGGACACCATGTAGCCCCCAAAATGGTGATGCAGGCTGTACTGATTTACATGAAAACACCGTTAATGACAGGTTGTGTGGAAAAAGCAGATTACTATAGTTTGATCATATTTTTAGTGTTTGGGCACAAGAATGGCACATATCCACACACTCCACACAGGGCTTTACATATCAGGAGGCACGCACACACAAGTGCACGGGCTTGTACATGCACAGACATGCAGGGACACGGGGTTGCATGATAAGCATGTCCTGCTCAGGGGCAGTCGCTCTTATTTGTCGACCACTTGTCTTGTACCATGCCCAGTTCTGAGCATATTATGTATTTAAGTCAGTTGCCCCTCAAAGGACCTCTGATCATCTTGCCCGATTCACCAGGCCACACAACTGTGAGTGGTAGAGACAGGGTTTGAACTGGGGTAGTCTTGCTCCAGCGGTGAGACACACATTGCATCATAATATATCAATACATAGGAAGGCTTGCAACAATGTAAACCCAAATGTTAAGTACGACCATATCTGGGTGGTGTTTCAGGTGTTGTTTTTCTTTTTTCCTTACTTGTATCTTAAGTCCTTTACAGGGAAGATGCCAGTTTTTTTAAAGGAGGAAGAAAGGGAAGATTTTTGGTGCTGGTCTATAACACACTTTAACCCCTATCTCATGGATACTTTTCCCCGTCTCATCAGTGAACATCTGGGATTCAACAGGGGATTTTGCAACTCTGCAGCTGGAGCCCCCTGTGGGAGGCATATATGGGTGAGACAAACTGAGACTAGAACTTTATTTAGGACTGTTCACAGCATCTCTCTGTAGATGCTGTGCTTCATTTGGTGTTTGGACGTATGACAGGGCGAGGGATGCACTCCGTAGACTCACAGCCTCCTTACCCTCCTTACTCTGCTTAACTATGAAAGATGTGTAAAATGATGCTCAGGAACTGGGCCCAGTGATACTCTCTGGAAGGAAACATGCTTTGATTCCTTTGAAAGCATTGTGAATGTTGGTAAGTTACACCTCCAGCTCCAGCCCCGTCCCAGGGACTCCCTGCCATGAGGTCCCCAGAGGCTCAGCCAATGGAATAGGTCTTCCTCTTGGGAGTGTGCGCTTCCCTCCCTTTCTCTCACTCAGTCAGAACCACACTCCACAGGAGGCAGCAGTAAGCCCATTTTACAGGTGAAAACATTGAAGGCATCTATCTCCATCCAAAACCACAGGGTTTTGTCTTGTCAGGGTGAGGGAATCTTTTGGGGTTCTTTTCCTTCTACAGCACCATGTCATCCCTTGTCCAGGGTCTCATGTTCTGTCAAACAAGGCCTTAATACATAAGTACTACCACCCTGGACTCTACTCACAGCCAGTCCAGCTATCCACACCAATTCGGACAGGCATACATTTCACCTTCTACAATGTCATTCTTAACACAATGCACCTTCGGTCACCCCTGACTTCTTAACTCTGTGTATAGATGCTACCATGATAAGAGTGGTACCTTTGCTGCCTGCTATATAAACCTTTAACATTAATGTATCTTTAAGCTGATTTTAATATTCTTAGACTTTCCAAGCAGGACTTTACTAACCCAGTTGTAATATTGCTCTTGGGCTCGTGGGAGGCTTCCTGGCATGCGGGAAAGCCCCACCAGGTGCACGCAGAGCAGCTGTCTGGCGGCGACAAGGTCAGAATTCAGGGGCATTTACAGATGGCTGCTGAGTGTCCAGTAAACACGCCTCAGGTCCAGAGGCTGGAAGGCAAAGGACAGCCCAAAAACTGGTGCCCAGTCAGCCCCAGAGCCGGGGCTGGGCCGCAGCCCAGACAGAGTGCGCACTAGTACCTGGGCCCTGACCGGACTTCCTCCCGGCCCTTGAGTTGTTGGCCCACTCGGGCCGCCTGTTCTGCCACAGACCGGACAGCAGCCCTCACACTGACCAAAGGGTGATTCAGAAAACGACTTTTTCTCTCTCATAAGGCAAGAAACAAAGACCACGCACAGTTCTTTTCCTATTTGTGTCATCGGACAGAAGGCCCATTGCTTGTTGGGGAAACAATGAAAAAAAACCCCAGCCCAGACGAACACCAAACCAGTTCATTCTGAATAAACTAGACGTGCTGAGAAACAGAGACAAAAAGAGAGAGACGCTAAGGAGGCAGGGCAGGGAAGAGTGGGCGGCAAGGGGCTCCTGTAATGATGCTCTTGGAATAGTCCCGTGTTCTCAGTCGTCCTGGTGCTGAGCGTCATGGCCTTTTCCTCTGTACCCTTGGTTTATAGGTACCCCAGATGTATATGACCTGCAGAACAACTTGTTTTAAACAGCTCTATTAAAGTGTAAAATTCACCCATATTAAGGTCGTTTAATGAGTCTTACTAAATTTATACAGTTGTGCCACAACCCAGCTCTAGAACACTTCCTTCACCCCAGAAAGTTCTGTTTTGCAGGAATGCTTCATTCCCACCTCCCATGCCAGGTGACCATGGATCATTTGCTGTCTCTGTAGTTTTGCCTCTTACAGGAATTTCATAGAACTGGGACCCCAGTCCGTAGTCCTCTGTGTCTGAGGGTTGTCCACATCGCAGCCCCTTCAGGAGTGCGTTCCTAGTTTTTGGAGGAGTTACTCCACTGTGTGACTTGCCACATTCTGTTTCTCCACCTGTCAGCTCATAAGCATTGGAATTGTTTCCACTTTGAGGCTCCTTTGAACAAGGCTGATCTGAACCTCTGTGGACAGTGCTTCCTGTGGTCAGATGTTTTCATTTCCCTTGAGCAGATACCTAGGAATATAATTATTTGGTCACATGGTACATGTGTGTTCAACTTTTTAAGAAACCGCCAATTTCAGAACATCTTTTCTGAGGCTAGGACGGGATGGAGAGGCAGGCTGTGCCCCGCAGAGCCTCACCCCCTCGGACGGGCGCCCCTTGCCGCCCACTCTTCCCTGCCCTGCCTCCTTAGCGTCTCTGTCTTTTTGTCTCTGTTTCTCAGCACGTCTAGTTTATTCAGAATGAACTGGTTTGGTGTTCGTCTGGGCTGGGGTTTTTTTCATTGTTTCCCCAACAAGCAATGGGCCTTCTGTCCGATGACACAAATAGGAAAAAGAACTGTGCGTGGTCTTTGTTTCTTGCCTTATGAGAGAGAAAAAGTCGTTTTCTGAATCACCCTTTGGTCAGTGTGAGGGCTGCTGTCCGGTCTGTGGCAGAACAGGCGGCCCGAGTGGGCCAACAACTCAAGGGCCGGGAGGAAGTCCGGTCAGGCCCCAGGTACTAGCGCGCACTCTGTCTGGGCTGTGGCCCAGCCCCGGCTCTGGGGCTGACTGGGCACCAGTTTTCGGGCTGTCCTTTGCCTTCCAGCCTCTGGACCTGAGGCGTGTTTACTGGACACTCAGCAGCCATCTGTAAATGCCCCTGAATTCTGACCTTGTCACCGCCAGGCAGCTGCCCTGCGTGCACCTGGTGGGGCTTCCCCGCATGCCAGGAAGCCTCCCACGAGCCCAGCCTTTGAGCTCCCAGATCAGCAGCGTTGGCCCCCCAGGTGAAAGAGGTCAGGCTCTGGGACACAAACACAGGCCACGCTCCTGCTGTCATGTAGATTGGCGCCATCCCAAACAAGTGATTCCTTTATAAGCCTCCGTGTCCTCTGCTCCTGAGTGTCCCCACCTTCCACAGTGAACATAAAAGCACCTCGCACGCCACCTGACGTGGAGTGGATGCTGGCCAAGTGCTAGTCTGATGCTTTCCTATGACATTCCTCCACAGAAGCTGTAAACAATCACGTAGAAAACTAAGGGACGAAGAGGAAGAAATGCCACCTGGACACACTGTCTTGTCCCCCCAGCTCCTCACTGGACAGTGAGGCTGTCCTGACCAGCCCCTCACCAGGCCCAGGGAAGCAAAGTGAAGAAGTCAGTCTGGTATAAAACACGGACACTGGCTGTAGGGGAGGAGGAGCTTCCTCAGAAGGGGGCAGGTGCTCACCTGCCAAGACCCTGCAGCACTAACCTGCCCCCACGGGGCAGGGCGGGTATGGACAGGGCTCTTGTTCTCAAAGCCTAAGTAGGGCCCCTCCACCACCGCAGCCATGGCTACGCACTGCCCCATGACCGGGGGTCCTAGCAAGGTCGCAAGGTGGCCCAGAGCATGAGCCAGCCACGGCACAGCTGCCCTGCTGGCACACCAGGCTTGTGCGGGACATGATTCCAGAGGTGTGCGGCTCCACCCTGTTGGAGCATCTGCCCTGGAGCTGCTCAGGTCTCCTAGGACAACTGGGCTCTCGAGTTCATCAAGAAAAGGGTGGGACATGCACCCTTGCCAAGAGGCAGAGAGAGGAGCAGGGTAATAACCTAGCAGCTGTGAGGAAAGCTGCCAAGAGGAGCAGAGTGCCCCCTGCACCAGCCTCTGTGCATACTAGAGCCTTTACAGAAGGGAAGACAACAAACAAAAACTTAAGCAACTTTGCAGACGGACTGAATTCCGAGCCCCAAGGGCATTTCTCATTGCGCACTGTTTTGGTTATTGTCTGTTGTGGAACTTCAAACCACTTCAATAAGCTTGCAGGTGGCATGAAACAGGGACAGCACAATGGCCTGTCTGTTCCTTGACATCTGGGGCCCACTGGGTTCTGGAATCATCTGGAGGGTCCTTCACTCCCATGTGGCATTTGGGCTGGGTCAACCTGAAGTGTGATCTTAGCTGGGACTGTCATCTTAAGCATGTACATGTGGCCTTTCCATGTGGCTCTGGCTGCTTCCGTGTGGTAGCTGGGTTCTGAGAGGACATGTTTCAGGAAGGAGTTCTGGAGAATAAGCCTTTCAACTGAACCAGCTAGAAGCTGCTTGGCCCAGAGACCTAGGCTCAGAAGTCACACACATAGTGTCACTCCCACTATACTCTACTGGTCACAGCAATCACCATGCACCCAGATTCAAGGGGTGGGAATGTAGACCCCACCCCTTGCTGGAAAGAGTGACAAAGAATTTGCAACCACTGTTAAAAACCCTCATGTGAACACAGTTGGTTTTGTGTATTTCTGTCCATTCCACAAAATGTCTGAGAGCCCGGTGAGCAGGAACAGAGTCCTGTGTGTCCTTGGTCCAAAGCCCCCAGCAAAGCACTGTGCTTGGTCCATCATAAGTACATTTAGCCTGTGTCTAATAAATTGGATTCTATGGTCTCTCTTGCAGATTACCTGGCCCCTGGTGGTCCCATCAGGTATCAACTGAAGGGGAATTGGGACTGACCATAGACTAGAAACCCACTGTGTAAACCACCCAGTGGCCATAGCATGTGGCAGTGTGCAAGGATGGGCACTGTACTTAAAGCTCAGTCCAGTTTCCTTCTTTCTTTGGTGGAGTGTTTTGATTTATATTTCTGAGCAAGAGGTACAGTCTGTCCAATTTACTTCTACTTCAGTTTCATTTTTTCAAGCAATGGGGCTTCCTCCCAGCATGCTTTGGCTGGTGTAGCTCACCTGCCCTCTTTTCCGTGGCCTTTGAAATCGTGAAGTATCCCAGGAGGTGTCCATGAGGACTCCCCAGGGTTTCAGGTCTTACCACTTGCAGGGTGGTAAGTGTGTTTCTGAGCTTTTAACTCCTACAGTTGGCTTGTTTTCATGTACTCAATAAATGTTCATCCAGTACTCACTCTGAACCCCGCACTACAGAGTGGGACACATTTCTTGGCTCCCAGGGAGTATACAGATGTGAAAATGGGCAATGTGGTCTTGTGTTGGTAATACAATACCAGGGACAAGACCAGAGTGCCATGGGATCTAATCTCAGACTTGATGTGGAGTGGAGATTGGTCAGGTTAAGCTCTGGGAGTTGAGCTAGATGGAGAAGAAGAGAAGAGAAAGGTAGCAGGGAAGAGAGTGAAAGGTGCTTCAGGCAGAAAAGCAGAAGACTCAAGGACCCAGGGTCTAGAGAGATGATGGAGAATTCCAGAAGCCGATGACATGTAGCTCAATCTAACCAGAGTTTGGAGTAAAGAGAGATGAGACTAGAGAGAAATGTAGGGATTGGAGGTCTCTCCAACCAGACTGGAGTATCCTGAAAATTTTATTATTTTCACACCTCTTTTATCCTCTGAAGTTTCCAGGTTCGTGTCTTAAATATTGATGGTGTTCAGTAATAATAACAATAATAATATTTCTGAAGTACTTTTAATGTTTTATTTTGCATACAGAATCCCACTGAGTCTTTATAAGGACTTTTTGAAGAAATAGGGCAGGTGATATGCAGCCCATCAATTTGCAGTTTAAGAGAATTGAAAGGTAGGATTGTGATTTACCCAGAAGTGGCAGGGCTAAAATAGACTCAGTCTCTTGCCTCCGGATCCCGCCCTCTTTTCCCATATGCAGATTGCCTGATTGATTGGGCTGCAAGGAGAAAGTTTTGTATTCTAGTTGAGAAAATTCCAAATACAGAACATTTCAGCCACACTGCCTGGCTTGCTATCAGGCGAGGTGTGAGCAGTGGCCCTGGGTTTTGGTAAAGGACCAGTGAGTCTTGTGTGGGTATGTGGTGAGCAAAATGGCCCATATACGGGGGACCCCACTGAAAACAGGTTAGGAAGTGAGAATTCTCCACCCTGGAAGATGGCTTGCTCCCAGAGTCCCCCCATGACCTGGATGAGTACTTCATGGTTTTGTGTTCTAAAGCTGAGACAGCATAAAAACCAAACGCCAAATCTTTTCACTCAATGGAGTTTTTGCAGTACTAAATATCTACAAGAAAGGAGAGCGAGATGGAAGACAGTTGGACTGAGGACTAGTCTTGTCTATCTGTCTGTTAAAAGATTCTCTGATTGCCTGAGAAGCTGATAATTGGCCTATACTTATTGGAATACACCTTCTAGGCCCTGTCCTGAGGGCACTGCAGGTTCATGTCAGTCTCATTACAAACTCTACAGAAGCCAGGCTGGTTAACAATGGAGTTCTGATTGCTCAGGAGGATAGAGGTAGAAGATAGGAAGAAAAGAGAGTGAGATAGTCATCTGATTTTCTTCTACTCTGAACGCCAGAATTTTGCCTCTCAGTATCTAGGGAGGAGCCACCCACTTCAAGTGTTCAAATAGAGCGATGCTTTTGGAGAATAACTGACCCAGAGTAGCACATGTGGGATGCAGTCCAGGCAGCGGGAGTGAACAGACGTCCAGTCCTCCTCACCAAGCAGGTCCCTT
>JAVSCE010016338.1:0-25794 GCA_032199065.1 Smutsia gigantea
TCTTAGGCTAAAGTGCCCTAATGCTGTCACCATTCCTTCGGGAGTCCCCGCAGCCCAATCCGAAGACTTGCCCATTCTGTGAGGGTTTTTGTAAGTGTGGTGGTGGCTTCTTCCCTCTCTTTTTATTAAATAGGGAAAAAATACCCATTGAGATAAAGACTTTTTATTCCACAAAAGCACTTTATTTCTCAGCTGCTGAAACGAGTTATCCATGAAGTCTCTGCAGCCAGATTCCTTGGAGATTCTTGAAAGGAACATAGGGTTAGCTTTCAATTACCCATGTTAACTGTGGACAGCACAGATTAGTGAAAGCTGACGGCAATCTCCGGGCCTCCTTTATAAAGGGCTTGTGCTTTAGAGGCTGTTAGCCCGTGTTTTCCTTACAAACTGAGAGACTGGTCAGAATATCTCTGAGCCTCAGTTTCCACATCTATAAACTGGATATTCTACTTTTCTGGGTAATTGTAAACCATAAAAGAGATAAGCAATGTAATAAGTACTGAGCAAATGAGTGTTCCCTTTCCTTGGTTCTTTTGGACAGACTCACACTTACTATAAAATCCAGAGACAGGTCAGATACTGTTATGATACCTATTAACCAAAATATCAGTCTCATGGATGTCCAAGCTTTAACTGACAGGCCTGTTCAATCAGTTGGATGGAACAAAATCTTGAATGACACAAAAGAATTTAGACAGCTCTTTAATGCTTCTGTACTGAGATTTAAGTGCTTTGGTAGCTAAGCATGTCTGATTGACCTCAAGTTCACCTCCTTTCCTTCCCATTTAGCTCCCAAGAGAAAGAGAAGTGGCCAAGAAGGTGGTAATGTGGAGGGTGGAAGGTAAATAGTGAGCCTATAGGTCTCTAATTCACCCAAAAAGCATATATACACTGCACACTAGTAGTGATGCAAGAAAGGAAATTCTAAAATAAGTGTACTTATCTGCTCCTAATAACTGAGAAGTTTCTATACCTAGCATTGTTCCTTATATAAAAAAGCACATAATAGATGCTCAAAATGTGTTGAGTGAATAGTGACTTATATGTTTGTTTATTAAGGGCTTTTTACATATATTATTTCTTGTCTCTTGTATTAGTGCTTTCTGTTGGATGTTTCTATACTACTGAATTCCTGCTTCTAAACAGCACATCTACAAAACAACCTGATTCGTTTCATTGCATGCTCAGTCCATAAAAAGAGTAATGCATAAAAACACGTTCTGCATGACCAATTAGTTGCTTTTCTTGGATTATAGTATTTGAATCATCCAGCTTCCAAGGTATCACTTTAAAAGTCTATACTCATGCTACCAAACAATAGTTTTCACATTTTCTTAATCTGAACAACAGATTATGGAGTTAAGTGAGGCAAGAAATCCCTTGATCAATAAATGGAGATGGAGTCATAATGAAAACACAATTTTAAAAATCTCTTCTTAAGAGGGAAGTAGTTATCTAAATCCTCAATAAGCACCAAGGCTCCTGTTTTGTTTAAGCTGTGTTGAAAATGATATAGATTTGGTTTGCAAGGTAAAATATGCTCAACATACTAACTAGAACTGCTGGGAGCCTCTAAAGCTCTTCCCCACCCCCACCCCCCAATAGTGTTGGACAGTCTATTTTGTGTTTATACCCCTTCTCCCACTTTTAATGTATATATATACACCAAATATGCATGCCAACTGTTAATGTGTAGTGGGCCAGAAATAGATGGCCAGGAAGGTATATCCTACGTGGAAGATGTTAAAGAGGTCACATATGTGCATGTGAGGAGACAAGGGGAAGAGAAAAACTGGGGTGGGCCTGGGGGAGAGGATGATGAATAAAGTAGACAAGTCTTAATTAGACTTCAGACAAAACTTCAGCCAGGATTGAAAAAAGAATTTGGAAAAATTAAGGCTGGGTGACCATAAAAGGCTACGTTGAGATTTCTGGGTATGGGGATGAGGAAGCAAGACCACAGGAGTAGAGTGGCTTCTGTGCATGAAACTTCTATGAGGTACAGCTCAGCCCGGTTTTTAGCACCCTGAGCTGTTAAAGAAAATAGGAGCACTGACTCTGGCCTTGATGGGAAGGGATAGGGAAGTAGCAGAAACAATGTTTACTTGAACAATAGATCAAATTTGCTGGAAGCATCAAGCTCAACCAGTGGAAATCCAGAGGAGTGACGATATAACTGAAACCAGAGATCCCAAGCAGTTAGAAAGAAAACAATTTGGGCAGATTGGTTCACACAGTACCTTAGGCAGAGATTAAGAGAACAAAAGGTCAGGAAGTAATGAAGAAGGTACTAAAGAGCAGAGACCTCTAAAAGTAACTCTGATTATATGGTGATGACATACTTTTGCTCTGAGATGGCTACATTCTGGAATGAATCCAAGGCTGTTGTTGGAGGGCACTCTTGGGCAGGCCAAGAGACAAAGATGGATTTGCTGCCGAACTGCCTGTCAACCAACAGAATGTATGTGGAGGAGAGGGAGGAAGGTGACCTGGGAAGGGGGATAAGGAACAGCCCCAGAGAAACGAAATAATAGTTAACTTGGAAGTCTGTAAGAGAAGGAAAGACCACGTGATGATCTGAAGCAGTGACAACTGGTGAGCTCCAGCCTGTCTGGATAAATCACACTGCAAATGGATGCTGATCTCAGAAATGCCCATTTAGTACTTGGAAAAAGCACTGGCTTGGTTTTAAGGGGATGCTGGGGAAAAGCCAAATGTAATGTAATGTAACTTAAACTTCCTGGGAGTAATTAGTAAAAGACTGCAAAGGCAGTTTTAATATTAAGGAAAATAAGTTTCTTGTAATTTTATTTTGGAATGGTGCATGCTAGTATTTCCCACACTTTAGAATGTGAGTAACATTTTTGTGATTTCTGACATACCTGAATATTTATTACACGATTATTATGTAATATTTCTTTAAATCACTTTTTAAACTTAAATACATTTATTTAGAGGAAAACTTGAATTTCTGTAAGTGGAAAAACCAGTTTTGATTGGAAAAGGACAACTTTCCAAATGGGAGCTGACTGTAAAAACTAATGACTAACTAAATAATAGCTAGAAAAAAACATCCCCATGTTTCTTCTGGAGTCATCTTGTTTACTAGATATTACTTGTACATCTGAAATACAAGAGACTCTTCGGGAAATACTGGTTTTAGGGATTCCAGCCTGTAATCAGGTGTTTTTAACACTTGGTTAGCGACTCATTAGAAGGTTTTGAAATTGATGTCATGGGTCACAGACCACACTGAAAAAAAGAGAGAGAATGGAATAGAGAATATTGGTTCCCTGAACATAGTATATGGTTATGGGTTGTTTTGCAAAACTTCTACTTCTGTTGTATATATATATATATCTTTTATATGGCATTGATATAAAAGGTATTTCTGTGGCCCCTTACGGTGGGCAGTGGTGGAAATATTTGAAAGTCATTGCTGTAATATGTATTCATATTTTATGCTTCTGTGTATCAGTGGTGCTGAACAGCAGAAACTGCTTGGAGGAAAAAAAGTGGGCTTCCTTTGGTCACTCCTGCTGGTGGTGAGGGTGAGGAGACAGAACCTGAGCTCTCCTTATGCCCTTTTAAGGTCATACCCTCCAAGAGTGGGGAAGACTTGTAGAAGGCACACTATCTCTCCAATGCCTTTGCCCCTCTTGTGCTGAATAGCTTCAAGATGGAGAGGAGTGGCTGAGGTGGCTCTGTCAGGTTCTGCCTTGTCCTCAGTAATCAAGGGACTTAGGTAAGAGAAGGGAGAATGATGCAAAAGAGGCAGAAAGATCTTATATCCCTTGTCCTGCCTGCCCATCACATAAAACCCCACCACCCTGGAACTGAAGAGAGTCTGCTGGGAATAATACATTTGATCTCACAACTTTGCAATGCTCTTCCCAGTATTTAACACACCTATCATGACACTATGCCTTTATGCAGCTCTGACCTGCCTCTTCAGTGTCATCCCCGACCACCGTTATTCTTAAGCTATAAGCTTCCACAACACCAAAATACTGAACCCTCTATGCCAGGCATGATAAGATAGCCCCCAGAAGATGTACTTTTTTTAGCTTCTAAAAAATCCTTTAAAGATATGGGGCAACATTTCAAAGTCAAAAGATTTCACACAAAATTCTAGATGTCTGACTTCAAGAGGTACAAAGAAGGACAGGTCTCATACTTAAGCTGACAGGGGCAAGGTAAGTGATATAAATACATGACTCAGGTCCATTTTCCTAACTTACTGAGTTGGGATCAGAGAATTATTTCCTAATAACAACAATGACAATGACGGCAAACACCTGTTGGGCCTCACTATGGGGTCAGGCACTGTTCTAAGCACTTGATGACTACTGATCCATTTAATCTTCACCACGTTCCTACAAATTAGGAAATAGTAGTATTTGCACAAACATTATGGTAAATGGCACGTGGAACTCAACCTTAGTAAGTGGAGAGGTGGGACTGCAGGAGAACCAGAGGGCACATTCCCTACTAAATGTCTCTCCAGGTCACAATTCCCATGTGGGCATGTAGGCCCAGAGTTTCCTCCTCTTCTCTTAGCACCAAACCCCGGGAGTGGTGGGGTAAGACATGATGTAGACATGCAGTAAAAGCCTGCAGCCCCTATTTGAGTTGCTGTAGATGTCTTTTTTACTATTATTATTATACATGTAATATGTTATTTTTACAAAATGAACAAACATGGCATAACATGTACTTACCAAATTGCAATCACTTTTGCCCAGTAATATGTCACAAATACCTAAATGCCTTGATATATATACCCTAACATTAGTTTCTACAGGTCTATGAGACCATGCTCTTTTAAAGCAAATATCTCTTGTAGCCTAAAGAGGAGGAAGTATGGAGTAATTTTGGTGCCTAGAGGAGTGTTACAGGAATTAGTAGGGTTCTCACTCAGGGGTTCTTATTTAAAGAAATTGTCATACTTTATGTGATCAATACCTATGGGCATTAAAAGGACTACTGGCTGATATCTATCAAAATATAAAATGCACATGTCCTTTGATCCAGCAATTCCTCTTTAATGCATCTTAGAAATATACAGTTGATCCTTGAACAATCAGGGGTTGAAAATCAGAATGTAACTTTTGACTCCCCCAAAACTTAGCTAATTCCTAATAGCTTACTGTTGACTGGAAGCCTTACTAATAACATGAACAATTGACTAACACATACTTTATATGCTGTACCTATTCTGTACTGTATCCTTACAATAAAGTAAGGTAGAGAAAAGAAAATGTTTTTTTTTAATTGTCACAAATCTCCAAAAAATTTTCCAATACATCTATTCAAAAAAATCTGAGTATAAGTGGACCCACACAGTTCACACCCATCGAGGGTCACTTGTGCTTCTATGTTCACCAAGATGGATGTATAAAGGTATCACTGCAGCACTGCTGGTAGCAATAGACTGAAAGAGAACTAACTAGTCCAGCAATAGGGGACTAGTTAAATTATGGAACATTTGCATAGTAGAATACTGTGCTGCCTTTGAGAAGTCTGTTAGATATATAGGATGTGTTGTGGTTAAATGTGCAGGCACTAGGGTCCTACTGCCTGGGTTCAAATCCCAGCTCTGCCACCAAACAGATCTGTGACCTTGAGGAAGTTGCCTAACAGCTCTGTGCTACTGTCCTCACCTGTAAAAGGGATTGATGCCAGTACCTGACTTGTAAATTTTTGTGAGTTTTAAATAAAATACAAGTAAAGCACTTAAAACAGTGCCTGGCATATAATAAGTATGAGGCTTAGCTATTGCTATTGTTACTTGTTGTTAGGACTTTGTTAAATTAACACTTCTTAAGTAAAGCCCTGGGGTGTCCGGTGGTGAGCTCACCATCAGCGAAAGACCACAGGTCCTGAAGAAAGTACAAGGCACACACACCTCGAGGGGCCAAATGGGGAGGTCAAGGCAGGCTGCAGGCAGACAGAGCAGCAGGACCTGGGGCAAAGGCCTTTATTTGGGTCCGTGGTGGAGTGCTTTGGGGTTCCCTGGCTAAGACCTGATTGGTCAATTCAAACCAAAAAGATCTGAGTTTTGGCAAGCTCCATGGGGGTGTTATTAAGGGGCACACAAGGGGAAAGCCCTGGGAGGCAGGGGAGACTATTTATCACAGGGCTTTTGTAGTCATGTCAGGAGCTTACATTTACCTGTGACTGCATCTAGGTATGTGCTTGGGAGGGCTAGAGTCAGTTCAAGACCCCTGCAGGCTGCTTGTCCACACAAAGTGGATGCCAAGGCAGCAATATAATGGCGTACTTTAGCTGAACTCTCAACATTTGTAAACAATATGAATTGGTATGAAATAATTGTTAAGATAAATTAAGTGAAAAAGTTAAGTTGCAGAACAGTATGCTACAGTATATACATATGCTGTATTTGTTGCTTGTATAAATAAAAAAGGTTATTTGCATGTATATGCCAAGACTACCTCTGGAAGGCTGCCATGCTTTCTAAGTGACTTTCTAACTGCAGCATAGTATTCTGCTATATGGATGCACTATAACTTACTTAACTAGTCCCCAGTTGCTGTACTAGTTAGTTCTCTTACATCATTATACTACTGATGATGCCTCAATGAGTACTTTTATACATTCACATTTGTGAACAAAGAAATATATATCTCTAAGATACATTGGAAGGGAAATTGCTGGGTCAAAGGTTGTGTGCATTTTATGTTTTTGCTAGACATTGGCCGCTGGTTCTTTTAAGTGTCCAATTTGATCATGTAAAGAAGCTCGTAACAGTGGTTACCTCTTGAGCAAGGTTTTCCCCTATTTGTGGAATTTATGTTACTGGTACATATATTACTTTTACAAAGAAACATCTCTGTCTGTCTATCTGTCTATAACTTCAAAAAAGGACCGATGATTTTTAGATGAAAAGTTATGCCAAGTGTTACATGAATTGCTTTCAATGAAGACCTTGCCAGATATCTGCCATTATTTCTATTAGCTTCTAACTGCTCATTTTGCCTTCATCTCTCTAACTTAGGACTTTGACACACACTCCTGCTCCTACCTACTTGTTTTGGGCAATGTGGAAGCCATTAAATTATGTTATGGGGGATTTTGTAGCACAAACATTTGTTGCTGGGTTCTCAAATGCTGCATGTCTTAAACATAACCCATTATCTTCCTTCCCAAACCTCACATATGATGCTCTGTCCTCCTGTATTTCATATCTCAGTAAATGGTGTCATCATCTCTCTTCACCTGCCACCCAAGCCAGGAGCCTGAGAGTCCTACTAACCCTTCCCCTATGTCATTCTCAGCCCCCACCTGCAGTGACTTTTGTACGCTAAATATCAGTTGTATCCTTTCTTTCTCTTTTTAAAAATACAAGTGTAGGCACACAATTCTTTTTAGAACTATAAAAGATACAGATGAATACAAAGAATAATATTACAAACACATATTCCTCCCTCTGAACTCACAACTGTTAACATTTGTCTAGTTACTACTTCTCTTTTCTGGTCTTTTTGTTTTTATAATAAAACATTACATCAGTAGCTGAGTCCTTTTTAATTGACACCCCTAATTTAATTCCCCACCTCCCCACTATTGTGGTTTTCAAGTCCGTGATTCAGATTCCTTATTTTTTACATACACATATATTTAGTCACACAGAGTATATAGGATTATTTTGTGTATGTTTTTAAAGATACGCATACACATGTATTTTATTTACATATGCAGTTCATGTGCCACTTTTATTTACCTATTTATTTACCAAACAATGCTGTCACAAACATTTCTCTACATGTTTGTGCCCATGTGCAAGAATTTCTATGGGTTATATAATCAGAAGGGAAATTACTGGGTCATAGGGTATTTGCATTACCAAGTTTATCGTATGCTGCCAAATTGCTTTCCATAAATGGCTGAATTAATTTACGGTCCCACTAGCAATGTATGAGAGCACTGTCTTCCTCCTGTCTGCCCTAATATTTGATATTGTCATCCTTTTTTGTTTTTGTTAATTTGAAGGGTGAAAATGGTTTCTCATTGGTTTAGTTTGCATTCCATTATTTTTTATGTTGAATATCTCTTCATACATTTTTGGGGGGCCCATTTGGGTTCTTCTTTTGTTAATTGCCTATTTCTATATTTAGCCCATTTTCTAAGCTGTTTGTGTTTTCCTCACTGGTTTGCAGAACTGAAAAATACATATTTGTATACTAAAAAAATCCTTTCCATCCCTCTTGCTGTGCCCCAGTACAGGTTCTAATCATCCCTTGCAAAGTCTCTTGAAACAGCTTCCAAACTGGTCTCTCTGCCTTTAGTTTGTCCTTCAATCCATCTTTCACACTGAGCCTGGGCTATCTTGCCAACTGGCAAATCTGAGCATGCCACTTCCAAATTCATTATTGACAGGGAAACCAAACCAGCCTCAACAACAACAAAATTCCAGACAAATACATTCCAAAGCCCTAAATTTACAACTAAACTATGGCTTGCAATACCAGGTATACTGTGGATCTGATCCCTTTCTACCTGTGCGAGAGCAAAACACTGTTCTTCCTCGAGCATCTTAAATCCTGCCATTCAGAACAACGATACTGGCCATTCCTTGAACACATCAGCCTCACTCATGCATCTGGGCTTTTGTGCACCCCATTTGTACTGCTGCCTTGTCCTAGTTAACATTTCACCAACATCCCTAAAGATACCTGGATGCTCTTTGCTCAACCCATATATGCACTGTGACTCCACTGTAATGTTTATGACCTTGCACTGAAATGATTTAATGTATATATGTCTTCTCTATGGATGGAAAGCTTCATTTGACCAGAGCTCGTCTGCTCATCTCAAGAGGCAGTAGAGTAGAGTGGTTAAGAGTGTGGGCTCTGAAGCAAGACTGCCTGGGTTTGAATCTTAACTCTAGTACTGTTAGGGAAGTTGCTTAGTTTTTCCATACCTCAGATTCCTTGTTTGTAAAGTGGGGGTAAAAATAGTACCTATCTCATTGGTTTGTGTTAAATCAGTTAATATGAAATAATTGTGTCCAGCATCTAATAGATACTCAACAATTCAATTAATTCTGATTACCCCTGTTTATTAACCCATTATTAATAATTATTATTTATTCATGGTAGGCACTTGGTGTATCTGCATATATCTGCACGAATGCCTTGTCCTCCTGCCCTGGAGGTCTTAATACTATTTTCAGAATTAGTACTGAGAGTGTTGAAACACCTGCCCACTGTCCTTGTGATGTTACATCCTCCACTGAGGCTAGCTCCTACAGTGGGGTCAGTTCCCCCAGTCCATCTCCTGCCCAGTACTGATTTCCTCTAGTTTCCTAATACAAGGTCCATTCCTAGGGCAAAAAAAGATGTACTTGATGTAGTAGCAGTGCTAGCTTAGGTGACCTTGGACATGTCCTTCTAAAATTTCAGGAGTAGTCCCTACTGTTCACCTAGTCTTGGCTTGGGCCTTCGTCAGCAGTGTCCCACTCTTCCTCCTTCCCCCAGCTCCTTTATCCCAAGCACTTAGCTACCATACCAGAAATAAGTGCCAGCATTAAAAAAAAATGCATTACATTAAATGAATCTGAGAACACTTTTCGCATTTTAAAAACCTCAGCTAGCCATTCTGTGCAGCGTCTACCCCAGCCCTCTCCAAACCACTCACCAAATCCGCCTTTTCCCTCTTCTTTTCACTCTTGAAGCAGGCTTCAGTCTGAGGTCTTAATATGGGGCAAACCCAAACCATCCATTCCAAGATTCCCTTAGAATCCAGTTTTCCATGTTGGAGTCTCAGATGGTCTTTATCAAAATATTCTCTTTCTGAACTCTTCCACAAAATTCTCACTTTGTATTCTTGTGACCAGAGTAGAAACAAACCTTTCCTGGGTAGTTTGGAACAAGAAAATGTGCTTTGTTTTTATTTTGGAGAGCACAGCCTAGAAATGCCATGCCTGATTTTCTAGAGGTCCTTAGAGTGCTGCTGGCTTAGATCACAAATGTAAAATTCAGATGTAGACAGGTGTGAAAGTCAAGGGATCAGCCCGGGGGATTCTGGGTGTCTCCAAGTCAGCAGAACAAATGACAAAACAACAGGTGTCCACAGATGTACCGACCCATGAGGCACTCATACCCCAAACTCACATCGGGATTGAATTCTCTCATGAAATCTGTCCCTTCTTTGTGTGGCCCCTGTCACCCAATCTCTGCAGGGTTTGGGAAATTATGCCTTCTGCTGGCCTTACATTTTTGGTACCAGGAGTTTATATGTGACTCAGGATTAGCTGGCTTTAGGACTCAAAGTTCTGACATTTTCAGGCTGCTTATTAGTCATGGAACATTGCAGGTCATCTACTGATGTTGCATAGAAATTAAAAACTAAGATTGAAGCAAAGGCTCAGTGGTGACCACACTGACAGGACAGAGACTTGTTGAATTGGAAACCCAGTCTATGGTCCTCAGAGCCATAAAGTGCTCTCTTGAAATAAGACATTTTCAGGCATGAGAAGGAGTACTATGGAAAAAAGAATCAATAAGATTTTCCCTAATTAGGGGATCAGAAATAGGGTTGGCAAACTTTGGATAGAAAGGCACCCCATGGATAGAAACCAGAGCCAGGGACTATTAAAGTAAAAACTTTGTAAGCTTTGTACCACGTTTGCTTTAATCGTTATTCCTTGTGTGCTTCTTGGAGTGGTGGCAGAAAACAGTTGAAGCCCAAAAGGCCTGTGAGCCTGGTCATCAGGAGTACTAGGCAAACCAGTGCTACATGCCGCTGGTGAGACTACATGCCTCTCCTGAGCCAGCATGGTGGTGGTGTGGCAGTCTCCAAGGAAAGGGAAGCAGGTTGAATCCTCAGTCTGCAGCAAAGAAGGATGAAGAGAACTTTCGGTGAGGTACGCAGCAGGAGGAGCAGTTGGTCCTGAGAAAGCACTGGGCTGAGCAACAGCGATATGTGTGAATGAGGTTGCTCATAGTAGCATTGTCTGTAATAGAAATGGGAAACAACCCAAGTGTCCATCAATAGGGGATGTTAAATAAATTATGGAACAGCTTTACTATGGGATACTGCACAGCTGTGAAAAAGAATGGAGAGGCTATAAATGTACTAATACAAAAAGATAACTGAATTTGTTAAGTGAGAAAAAGTGCATAACTGTGCATAGAATAAAATTCCATTTCTAGATGACATTTCCTTTTAAGGTTGGCCATGTAGTATGTATTTACATATTCTTATATATACATAGGCAAAGTCTGGAAGGAAATACATAAAATTGTTAATAATGCCCCACTTCCACTCTCTGAGATTAAGACTTAGAGGAGGTATCAGGGAATTACTACTTTCAACTTTGTTATCTTTATTCTGCTTGAAAGTCTTAAAAACCATTTATAATTTAAAAAAATTCTATTTTGTAAAGCTTTTGAGGATTTCAACCAGGCAGATTTCAGGATTTTTTATTTTTAGAGTCCTGTCTCTCAGTGCTAATTTCAAATAGGAATATGGGCTTTAGTTTTCTGATTTCTTCCTTCATCCAGGATGATGGACAAAATTGCAGTATTAATATATGTTTTTTTCACATGCATGTGAAATATTTACAATGACCATGTTCTAAGCCACCGCAGGATCCAATAAGATGCAGAAGAACTGATAGCACATAAATGACATGCTTTGTCCACAATGCAATCAAAATTAGAAATCAAACAAAAGTATCATATTTAAGTAATAAATAACCAATTTAAGACATACCCATCTCTAAATTCTCTGTCACTGATAACATAAAGGAAAAGCTTGTATTAATGCAATTTTCTGTTTTTTACCTTCACCCTTAATTGTGATGATATTCACTGCTCTTAAGTTGAATTAGCGGTAAATAAAAGAATGAGTCAATTGGCTTATTTATATCTGATCTCTTTCCATAAAGGTTTGAAGACAGTTCAGTTGCCTGTGAACTCAATTCTGAATCTGGAGGAAACTTCCTTGTCAGTGGTTGTAGCATTCCTGTCTTAAATGTATTAAAGCCATGAAATTCCTCTAAGATCCTAACCCTTGGCTACAGGCATTAGAAGGATCCTGTTTTTCTCTGGAGAGGAGCCCACACCTGCCAGTCACAGTAATGTTTAGAGAGTGACATGGACAGATGCCCAGGATATATCTTATGTGAAAAAATTTTTTTTGCAAGACAATGTGTATTATACGTAGTGTAGATAACCTAATTTGCAAACCAGGCATATGCTTGGGATGCCAAAAAAGCCAGCAAACAAAATTGGCTCTGAAAAAATACATATATTTTTTACAGTACTGAAATAATAATTAAAGGAAAAATCAAAGCTTTGACTTCCATATGCTTATTTTACTGTTCAGTATTTTTATTTTGAATGAAACATGATCAGGGGAGGGGGACTCCATAACCATTTCCAGGCTTAGGATTGATTAAGTTCTAAATCTGGCCATGATTTTATGACACTAATTTTGTAAAACTTTACTTATATGGACATATATATTAAATGTTCATAAATGCAGAGAATGCAATCTGATTAAATATACCTTAACTTAAAAGTGGTTATCTCTGAAGGATAGGATTTTAATTTCTGCCTTATATATTTCTGTAACTTTTGATTTCTTACAATGAGTATGTGTTACTTTTGTAAGATTAAAATGAAATAACTCATACTTATTTTAGGCAGCAGCAGTTGGGGTTTGTCTGGGAATATCACCCAACAACTGTGTGGTCTTGCACCTGTTTTCAGCTACTGAAACTTGGCAGCCAAACCCAGGGCAAGCCCAGGTTGAAGGCTCACCCTTGATTCACCACAGTTTCCTAGAATTTCTTTGTGTCCTTCTGCTGCCATCTCTGGTCACACTCTACCTGTCCTCTTGTCCAGCTGGCCTCGGTGGACATTCACCTGACTGTTATGATTCCCAACTCTGTTTTTCTCTTTTCCAGCTTGGCTTGACCCCCCTGGAGTTGACATTAGGCAGACATTATAATAAAACCCAACCTATTTTTCCTAGGTAAATAGGCTTTCTGGCCATTTTCTTGTGTGATTTAGAACTTTATGTAAATTCTCTGACAAGCTGGATGAATGTAAAATATGGGTGCAGTCAAAGATATTAAGCACAGTAAGTTCTTAAAGCTACGTTTGAATAAGATATGGCAATGATATCAGCAAAAGCCAGCCTCTCTCATGTGGAGGGTGCTCACCAGTGTCCTGACCATCTTTTTCTAAGGCTACACCACTAGAACAGAGGAGCAGGACAAAAGGGGGCCAGTTGGCAGCAGGAGAGTGCGGTGTCTGGGGAGGTGGCGGTATCGATGGTGATAAGGGGCTTTGACTCGTTCAGAGACTTCTCTGGGTAGAGAATTCATCAGGGTCCAAGAGCTTCCTGAAGACAAAGGGTATTGGGGCCAACTGGATTTACTGGATTTAGCTGATCCTTGGGTTGGAGACTCGAAGATTACCTTTCTGGCCAATTTGTTGATGTGTTATACAGAGACCAAAACCCAGTAAAAGAGAGGCTTGGGAGAGCAGAACTCTGAGGTGGAAGAACCCTACCCAAGGTAAAGCTGATGGCAACTCACAGAAGGTCTTGACTGATGAATAGTTGGCCACCCATGGCAAGAGAGTCTCTGGAAGAGACTGGGAGAGAGAATGAAAGTGCTTCCAGTTCTCACTATAGAAGGGAGCCAGGCAGGGGAACCCAACTGGTGACACCTGTGTGGTTCTTAATTGTGTAGCTTCCTCAGTTGGCATGGTTATGGTTTTCCATGTCTGTTTCCATAGTGACTAGCAGGCAGTCAGCAGCAGTAAAGCAGCGAAAGCTTTGAAATAAAATGTATTTGTCTTTGGGGGCAGCGAGAAAGAGGGAATGGGGAGTCTGGCAAAGGCACTTCCCCAGGGAGACAAAAGCAGGCTGGTTGCCAGGGCCCACTGTGAAAAGGCGAAGGAGATCCAGAGCTGGCAGCGAACTGGGGCCAAGGAGGGTCTTGGGGGCTTAAAAAAAAAAGCTCTCTCTTGTGGGATTTTTCTCACCCACTCTTGTCTTAGCTATACCTCCATTGTGGCACTTATCTCATGCCTAATAGGAGATAATAAATTGCCCTGTGACTATTTGATTTTATATTTTCAACTAGATGTTGGAGTGAAACCATGTCTCACATATTCCTATATTCCCAAGCACCTGGTACAGAACTAGGCGTGTATCAGAGGCTTGAGATATCTTTATTTATTTATTTATTTTTAACAGTCTAAGGAGCATTTATTCAAGAAAAACAACTAAATATCAGTAAGAACAGAAAGTTTTGTGGCATGTTTTTTTGCTGTTATTAATGTACAATTACATGAGCAATATTATGGTTACTAGACTCTCCTTATTATCAAGTCCCCACCACATACCCCATTACAGTCACTGTCCATCAGCATAGTAAAATGCTATAGAATCACTACTTGTCTTCTCTGTATCTTTATTTTTTTAATAAAAAGGATTTTATTTTATACACACAGAAATATTGTATAAAAGTGCCCTTTTTGCTTATTCTGTTTCTTTGACTCTCCTCTTCCCTGCTCATATTCATATAACTATATACAAATATAATGCATGTATAAACATCTGTATAGTTTTTTTGTCAATGTTTTATAAAAATATAATTATGTCTGGTATACTTTTTAAAATTTACTTGTTCAAATATATATATATTTATTTATTAAAGTACAATGATATACAATCACATGAGCAACATTGTGGTTACTAGATTCCCCCATCATATACTTTATACTTTTCTACCTTTTGCTTTTCTTCCTCAACAGTACCTCATGGAAATCTACCAAGTGAACTTTTAAAGAACCATCTTACTCTTTTTAATGGCTGTGTAATAGTCCAAGATATGGCTGTGCTATAACTTATTCAAGGTGTGGTTGTGCTGGAGCCCCTAGATTTCTAGAGCAGATTGTTCACATCCCTTTCCAGCCTAGCATTCATTGACACTAACCTAGTAGATTGAAGTTGGGCCTGGTGGGAATATTTACATGACAGGAATCTTCAAAAGCTGTAAACCCTCTGGTTTTCCATCCAGGGCTGGAAATTTTTAAATACAGGACTGGTTTTAACTAGCACACTAATGATCTCTATTAATGGGTTTCAGTTTCTAGCTTTTTTTCTGGAGTAGGGGTGTGGGGATAGAATAACCAGTACAAAAAAACAATTCTGATACCACCCCCTCCTCCTGATAACCCCTCCACAGTGTATATATATCTAAATCTATTTCCTTATGTACTCGTGTTTTCATTTCTATGGGATATAACAGCGGGATTGATGGGTCAAAGGGAACACATATTTTCAATTTCAAACGATGTTGCCAGAATATAAAAGGCTGTAGAAATTTATAATTCTACCAGCATTGTAAAAACTATTTTACATGCCTCCCTGCCAGCGATGGAAATTGCCCATTTAATTTTTGCTAGTTTGAAAGGTATAAAATAATACCTCATTGTACTTAAATTTGCACCTCTTTGAATACTAATAATTTTGAACTTCTTTTCCTGTGCATGCTGACCATTTAAATATGCTATTTTGTGAGACGCCTTCTAATAACTTTTGTCCATTTTTCTATTGGGTTATTTGTCTCCCTCTCATCTACTCGTAAAACCTTTTGTTTATTGTTGTTTTTAATTATCCATCTATCCCATACATTATGAATTTCTCCCCCAATCTCTTGTTTGTCTGTTGACTTTATTTTATCTATTGTCATACAAAAGTTTTTTTTTTAATTGTTACAAGGTAAAAATATGACTATATTTTCTTTTATAGCTTCTGGATTCTAGTCTTGTTTTACCAAGTTCCCCCTCCCCCTGTGCCTGCCTGCTCCTATATCGAACATATAGTCTCCTAAATTTTCAAGATTGTTATTGTCTTATTTTTTACACATGTCCTTAATCTACATGGAGTTTATATTTGTATGTGGTATAAACTAGGAGTCCAGTTTTATTTTCTTCCAGATGGAAGTGTCTTGGCATCATTTATTAAATAATCCATCCTTTTTCATGGAATTGAAATAACTGTATCATATAGTAAATTCTCATGCAGACACTTGGTCCATTTCTGGGTTCTCTATTTTATTCTACTGATACATTTATCTATTCCCATGCCAATACCAAATTGATTTAATTGCAGTGGTTTTATAGTACATTCTGATATCTAGTAAGACAGGTCCCTTTATTTTTCCTTTTCACATTTTAATTTGCCATTCTGAAGCATTTATTCTTCTATCTAACTTTAGGATTGTTTTATTCAATTTCCCCTCCAAATCAAAACTTTCTTGTTATCTAATTAGAATTGCATCAGATATGTACATTAATTTTGGGAAAATTGACATATTTACCGATATTCTTTCCAAAGATATTTACTGAGGGCCTACTTTGTCACAAACTCGGGGGATACAGCAATGACGAGGAAAGAATTGGTGTCTGCCCTCTTTGAGCCCAGGTTTTTTAAATAAATAAACGGCCCAACAATTCCACTCCTGAGTATATGAAACGAGTGCTGACATCCACAAAAGGACATGAACAAGAATACTCATAGCAACTTTATGCACATTAGACAAAAACTGGAAGTAACAGAAATGTCCCTATGGTAGAATGGATAAATAAACTGGTGTATTTGTACAATGGAATACCACACACAAATGAAAAAAGAATGAACTATTTATACTCACTACAACTTAGATGAATCTCACAGCTACTATGTTGAACATAAGAAGGTGGGCACAAAAAAGTACATACTCTGTGATCACATTTATATGAAGGTCAAAAACAGGCAAAACCGATCTAGAGGTAGGGTGGAATAGCAGCCACTTCTGGAGGGTAGGTGCATACTGACTATGAGGGGACACAAGGGAAGCTTCTGGGGTGGTGGGCATGCTTTACATTTGACCTGGCTAGTGATTACATGAATACATACAAATGCTCATTAAGCCATACATTTCTATCCCTCCACTACTGTTTGTAAAGTATACTTCAGTAAAACAAAAAGAATCATAGGGAAATCCATCCTCACAGAACTGCCCTCCTTCCCTTCAAGGTGCTTAGGATAAACAGCCATCTGCCCACCTCTGTCTTCTGCTTTATCCATCTCTGAAAAACTGAGTTTTTCCAGTGCTTTCTAGGCTTGGCTATTGCAGTCTTGAAGGGCCTGCAGCTGCTGTTCATGGCATGATTTTCCAGCTCCCTCCCCACTTAAAAAAAAAATGTGTTTAAGAAAAAATTTCTTGATGGAATACAGTATAGTATTGTGGAAAAGCAGCAGACCTGGACCAGCCAGCTCCAGCTCCCTCTCCCCCACTGGTCAATAAGAAACTCTGGGTTTTTGTGCCTTACCCCCAAAAGAGTTATAAAGTTCAGTAAGTGCCTGGAAAGCAGGCAAGACTCTGCGATGCAATCTGGATCACCCATTATCAATTTGCTTTGCTCACCCACCGTAGTGGCTGGGCCTTATGCTTCCTAGGGGAAAATGAGCAGTTTGAATGCCTGCCCCCTCCTTCTGCCTTCTCCCAGCTCACCCACTCTCCTCCCTTTGTTCTCCATAAATGGTTCGCTAATGTGGGGGTGCCTGTATTTGTGGCTCTTTAGGGAGAAAACTTTGAGCCAAACTTGGGGTTTCACATGTAACCCCAAGATTATAAGCACTGGATGCCGCCTGAAGCGGTTACAAGAGGCAGATTACCATGCAGAGCTGCTGACTTGCAGTTATTTCAGGCCATTTTGTATTTCCGCCCTCTGGGGTAGTGACTCACTGCTTTCCAGTTCAATGTGAGGACATGTCCCATGGTGTTGACTGCCTGATGCTCCTGGAAGACATTCCTAACCCACCACTCACCAAGTTATTAGAAATCTAACTCTGAAATCACTAATCCCCAAATAGCCTCTATTCTCTCAACTGCTGGCTTCTTTGCTTTGATTTTATGCACAGTAGTTCTAAACTCAAGGCCAAAAATTCTACCTCATGCCGAGCCACTTTCAAAGGAGAACCAGTATGCTAAGACTAGAGGGGGATTTGAATAGCGGCTAATTGTCAGTTTGTCTAGTGAAAAAAGCCTCCTCTCTCCCCTGAGTGGGCTGGTTATTTGTTAAAGTTTGCTGGGGTTTTGGAGCACCTCACTGCTAGGGGCAGCCCAGACTCAGCAGTTTTAATTATTAATTAGGTCAAAGGCTGATGACAATTTTTCTTCTCTTCAGGGAAGGGTCTTGAAAGTTCACAGGAAGGGATGTCCAAGCCCTTGTCCTGTGATGGGTGGAAAGGAGGGAAGGAGGGAAGTGATTCAAGCCAGACCAGTCCTAAGTTCTTCATGGTTCCTTGCCCTAGATGGACTGGGTTAGTTGCTTAATCTGCCTGTGGATTGATTTTAAGTGAATATAGGTTTTTATCCTTTTTCGAGGGATGGGGGGAGGTGGGGGAATGTGAATTTCTGAGTTGAGGAAATTCCAGACTTGACAGCACAGGTGGACATGTATCCTGCTGTACCTTTGCAAATAGGAGTGCAGAAAAGGTGGTATACTTTTCAAACTTGCCCCCTTTGGAGCATCAGCTCACTTGGGGGTGGGGTGGGGCTCCTCTTTGCTTCGGTACACTTGAGGAAAGGCATAGGAGGCTTTTTTCTAGCTTGGGTTTGTAACATTTCCCAATCCGCTGACTCTGTGGCAGCCCTGCCTCCCACACTTCTTTCCTGTTTTCTAGGGGGTCTGCTTTCTCTTTTGGGCCTGAGACTCCAGCTTGACAAGATCCAGAAAGGTCTCCTTTTCGTCTCCTTTCCCGCCAGCCATTCTGCAGGATTCCGGCAGGCCTTGCTTCCTGCCCCTGTTGCTAGGCAGATTCCCCTGTTGCTAGGCCACCACTGCTTCTTTGCCACAAAAAGAGGCACAAATTCCCGGTGACCCACTCAACCGTCCACCCACCCACCCACACGCTGACAAAACAAGTCCTAAATATGTACAATATCTGAACCCCTGTGCCTGGTGTAGAATGATCCCAAATGGGGGGAACAGCAAACCCAGGGGGTGTCAGATATATAGTGGACCAGTTGTCTGTCATGGGGTTGGTGAGCAGGCTGTCTCCTGGGAGGTTCAAGGGGACAGCCATTAAGTTGAAGACTTTTCTCCGGTCCAAGGTCTGAGACTCAGTTTTGTGGGCTCAGAAAACTCATTTTATCTGCAACCAGAAAGAGATCCTTGTCCTGGTAGTGAAGACGTATATTAATTAGGCTTCAAAGACTGATGCCTAAAACCAGAATGTGAATTTATTAATTTATAATGAGAAGTCTGTTACGTGGATCCTGGATACTCCCGCAGGCATCACTGTCTCTCTGAGGAGGCAGACTTCTGGAAACGATGGCATCTCTGAAGGATACTGGAGAGTTGATATGTAGCACCAGCTTGCATAGGAACAGGGATATATCTGTATATCTAAATCTATCTATCTATTTTTAACATTCTTACTATATGCCAGGCAAAATGTGGGATGTTTTACAGACGTAATTTTATTAATTCCTCATGGCAGCCATGAGAGGGCACTACAAACACTCAACCCCATTTCACAGGAAAGGCAGTTCAGGTTAAGTAATTAATAGGTGACAAAACCAGGGTGGAACCCAAAGTCCATACTTGGGCTAATAGATCTCAGCCACCTGGCAAGAGTGAGATGACCAATTAGGTTGGAGGTGAGCTGGATAATGGATACTATGGTGCTGATGAATTAGCTGAATGGAAATTTCCTGTAAGTGATGGGACACGTGGAAATGGAATTCTGCTGAGCCAAGATTTAGAGCTGAAAGGATGACAGAAGCACCATCCAGCACATGCCTCACAAGTTCCAGAGATATTCCAAGAGAACAGTTTCTAAATTCTTATTGATAGTGGGTAAATATTTGTGCTTTTTAACTCTACTGTCGTGATAGAATGCAGGAAGCTAATCTGGGCAAGGTAGGCATCTGAATGAGGGAGGACTGGACACCCAAGAGAATTGCCAGGGTTAGAAGCTTGGAGGAGAAGGCTCCACTGATAGTGGCTTCATCACCATCTTGCCAGTCAGCCATCAACCCAGAGGCCCAGCACCTAACCGGACCAAGAGACCAAGATCTTAACTTTAGGAAGAGGTAGAAGCAGCCTTGGGGAGAAGGTGGCCTTCATTGAGCTCTCTGGAAGAGAAAGTGCAGAGGAGTCTGTGTAAGGAGAAAGTGACAGAGGAGTGCCTTCCTTGTCAGGAGCCCTATCAAAGGGCAGGCAGACACACAGTATAGCCTACATCCGGGGGTCAGATCAAGATGGGGGCTGGGGTGGCAGGCTGTGAAAGCAACCAAGAGCCCAAGCAGGCATGGCAATGGTGTTCACTTCTCTCTTGCTAAAGCATGAGCATCTCTGTTCTGCATGCAAGCCTTGGAGAATTGAGGAAGAGTGAGGAGCAAGGGGGTTGTGGGTGTCCAACAAGCTGTAGCTTTTCTTTCTTCCCTCCCCTCATTCTTACTCAGTTATTCTTGCAACTTTCCTGGGACTAGACTTGAGTCATTATGGGAGAAGGAATCTATGCTCTATAAGCTGTCTGTTTCTCTGCTTTCGTAATTTACTTTTTGGGCTACCACCCCCGCCTCCCCCCGCCCCTCCCCCGTTTCCTAGTGAAGCGCTTTTTGAACAATCTCAGCCTTGTCTGGGCACCTGAGATTTGCCCACATTTGGGCCAAGAGAGTCAAGGGGTTCCAGGGCCCCTGGAAATTTAGCATGGTGGGCCAGCAGCTGTCTCTGCTGGATTTGCAGGAAACAGCTGGTGGAGCCAGGGCAGAGAGAGGTGAAGCCTCAAGAGAGGAAGAGATTGCAAAAGGCAGAAATATGGGAGCAGCTGCAGTTGCTGAGCATTTTCCCGCCCGGGCTCCTCCATCACAAGGGTTTGCCCTGGCTCCAAAGCACCCAACTCTGGCTTTACTCAAAAACAAACAAACAAGTTAAAGTGATGCCCTGGGGACTAGAAACTGTGGGGATGGACAGTATTTCACAGGAAATCAGACCCAGGGCTCTTACCTTGGACCCCAGGTTGTGTTCACCTGCAAGGCTTAGCAGCACCTGGGGTGTAATTCAGCCAGAGGGACATTATGCCCCAGACACTAGACCGCGACTGTTTGGGGATGAGATCCAATCAGGGTTCACAGCATTCAATGGAAATAGCAGAGAATTGGAAGAATTTTGGCCTCTTCTGTTAGTTTAATAAACTGAGAGTGTCTGAGATATTTGCGCACAGCCTAGCCTGTACCTGATTGGAGGCCATCCCCCACTGCCCTGTCCCTTACTTGGATGAATAATAATTTCTTACTTAAAGACTTAGAATTATCTAATAACCAGGGAAAGGCAGTAATTTCCTCGACTTATTGCCACCTGGCCCTTTGGAAGGAGTGGCAGGGGTTGGGAAGAAGTCAGAGTCACTCAGAAAGTTTTGAGGAATGCCTTCTCTTAACTCACTAATATTTTGCAGACTCAGAAATGGTTCTTGGGCAGCAGTGGTTAAATTGAAATCTTGATTCTTTTGGTAACTTGATGGCTTAGTTTAGGCCTCAGTTGCTGTTCCACGAACTGCCTTGAAATTTAATCACCCAAATTTATTTCCTAGAGTGTTTTTCACCGTCTTCTCCTCTAGGCCCATTAGTCACCATCCCATGACCTGACAGAGTGATTATTAAAGACCCTGTGGTTCCCTTTCACTAGATTTAGGGGTGCTGGTAACTCTGGAGGCAAGTTTTAACTTGAGTCACAGTTGGGTGGGTTTTCCCTCAATTGGTTGTGAATCTTCCCTAAGGGCATCCTCAGGAGGCCTGGGAGAATAACAGGGAGGACCTTCTGTTCTTCCTTCACAACTAGAGATGGTTACTGGGTTCTTTTGGGGCTGAGGGTTATATTATCCTTTGCCCCCAGGCATATCACGGCCATCTCCCAGCTTCAGTTTTCCTTTTGGTGAAGTGGGAGATGGTGCACATAAACGAAGGAGTGCTGGGCCTGGCACAGAAGCATGTAACAGATGCTCACTCCTTGCCCGTCCAGCTAGGACAAGACCCAGGCCTTCCTTGCGGGATCTTGGAAGAGAAATTTTATGTCTGATTTGGAAACATTCTTACAAAATTTTATTCCAAGAGTAGGTTCATAAATGAAATGTTTAGCCATGTCCCCTTCTAACCTAGTCCTCCTCTAAAATACGAGTTGCAAACTTACATGATTATAGATGCCAGGTAAGTTATATATGTATATATGTATGCCAGCTGAGCACTTTGGAGGACAGCAGGGCATAAGTCCTGTGAAGAGTGGACACTGTCTCCCTGCTGGAAATAGTTCTTTCCAGGTGAGAATGAGGCTCAGTATGATTTTCCCATTTTTTTAAGAGAAGCCAGATATCAGCATATTTTGGTAAAAAGGCTCAAATTTTAAGTGGTTTCAATGAATTAAAAAATTTTTAATTTGGGGTGAATGAAACACAGGAAAACCCCACCTCGGCTCTTGGCAGGTCCTAAAGGAGGTGCTCTCCCCTCCTGCCCAGACTGGGCCTTCCTGCTCTCAGTTTGGTCGACCTCTGGAGGTAGCTATGTAGTCCTGTTCCTGTCCTGCAGATATGCTGGACCAGTTAAAGTTTATTCTGTAGAAACCTCAACCAACAAGTCTAAAGATGAGTTTCCTGCTCTTAATAGATAATTTTTATTGGTTTTGCAATAAACGTATGAAATAGAAACAATAGCAATAAACTAGCTCAACAAGAAATCGAAAGGCACAGGCCCCCAAAGCCCTTCCTGCCTCTTCTTAATGAGTCTCTAATTTATAGACCGGCTAGCAGGCCCACTTTTCTTTTTCCAAGCTTTGCAAACTTTTCCATCTTGGAGGCTTGGGTGCTGTGGGGCTGTGTGCTCGCCTCAGCACAGTTGCAGCAATAGAAGCCAGGACACGGCCATGCCAGACAAGAGCGTGTGGCACTGCCTTGTGGCTTGGGAGTCAGGATCTAGCCTTGTTTCCTCTGACTTTGAGGATCTGCCCCCTCTTAATTTCCTCTTTATCAGTAGAGGGCAGAAAGGGAGAGTGATCAGGATGAAAATTCATGCTGAAATGGCCAAAAGCTGCAACTTAACTTTTGGAGAACAAAGTGACCAGGAGGCGAACACAAAAAACATTCAATGGCTAGGGGGAAGGTTTTCACCTTTTGAGGCTCTGGCTTTTATCTTTGGGAGTATGCAGAATAGTCTTCGTCCATGGTGCTAGGGCCTTTTCGAGGACCCACATCAGCATGCCCTGTCTGCTAGGCTTCCCCAAGGTGGGGTGGTCTCGGTATCTTTGTGACACTGATGAGACCTCCTTGCTGTTGTTCTCAGTGGCAACTCAAGTGAGCTGGAGGCCCTGGGTCCCTGCCAAGCAGGTATTTACTTGCAGGGTTACTGGCAGTATTGGATGAGTGATAGCTAGAGACAGGAGGGCTCAGTGCTCCATCTGAACGGTACCCCTGAGGCCTGCAGCGCAAAGAACAGGTTATCTGTGTTCCTGATCACGCCCCAAGGAAAGTGCAGGCCCCCTCAGGGCTCATGCCTCAACAGTGAGAGTGAAAAAACAAGACCAAAAGGGATTTTCATACCCACCCCTGCAGGGATTGGCAAAGACCCTGGCAACCTATGGCAGGAGGGCACAGAGGGCTTCCACAGTGTGTGCTCTCATCCCACAGCCCCAGGGCACCTCGACACCACCCCCTTTCCCTGCCTCCTGCCATGCCCTGTGTGAGGAAGGAGTGGTGGATGAGGGTCTCCTAGGAATTCCCAGCTGGGGAAAGGGCCGCAGAGCTCTCCAGTGCCTCATCGCTCTCTGCTCTCCCCTGCTCACCCCAATTCCCCCTCCTTCATGGGCTTGGGGGAAAAAACCGCTGACTTTGCAAGCAACCCACAGCCCCTGAAAGTCCCCATCTATGGCATGCTGTTATGCTTCGAGGACACAGGACTGTGAACTCGAAATTGTCTCGCCTTTGTCACCTCCTGGCAGGTCTTTAGAGCTCGGGGAAACAGCCGAGCAGTACAAATCACAGCGGCATGGTTAAGCCCCCCTTACTCCTGATGGGCTGCCTGACTCATATCCGTTTCCCTGGCAAAAAATAAGTTTTTGTTATTGCTGGCTTGGCAGAAGCACGGAAGAGTGCGCGAGGATCTACTGCCCCATGCATCACTGGCCAAATTGCCTGAGAAATCCCAGCTCTAGAACTTTTCATCGTTGGCTGTGATGTACAGAGCAGAACGGCAGCTCCATTTCCCCTGCGTGGGGCTCAGCGACGCTGGTACTTAGCAGACCTGCTCTGCTTGCAACTCCCAGCAAATGAGGCCTCTCCTTTCCTTTCCCCTCCTCTGTATCCCTTATTCCCCGCCCCTCACTCCGACCCATACGCTTTATTTTTTCCATCCCTCGGTCTGCTCATCAACACCCTCCCTCTGCCCAGCAGAGCCCTAGCTGGAGAATCAGGAGGAGGCCCACAATGTCATTTCCCCATCACCCTGCAGACGATTCCACACTAATGTTCTTTTACTGCTGTGATACTGCACTAATTAATAAGCATCCTGCACGGAGGCCTTGCCTCTCTTCCCCTCTCTTCCCCTCTCTTCCTCTTCCCTCCCTGCCCCTCCCCACCAGCTCTCAAGAAGGCCTCGTGACATCCTGGCATCTGGCAGCAGAGAAAGGATTTCGCTTCTCTACCTGGGCTGCCTGATATTGCTATGAGAGATAACTGTATACGAACCAATAATCTAGCCTGACAATCCAATTTACTGACCAATAGCGCACAATCCACCATGTCATCGGCTTTAGGGAGGCCCATAAATTAGTTCCTAGTAATTTATTCTGATCAATAGAATGGGCAAAGCCACTTGTCTCTTTAATCAAAGGCCCTCTCAGAGATGTCAGTAAAGGCTGCTGTGCGGGAGGGAGCCCTCAGTGAGCAACCGGGTGGTGGGTATTTGGCACTACCCAGAGCCCGGCTTCTAGATTCCAACTGAAGTCTCCTCTGAATGGGACTGTTGTGGGAGGGACACATGGTTCAGGCTGCCTACACTTCCTTTGGCCATCCCAGCCATAAAGCATTGGCCTTCAAACAAGCTAAGGGCAGAGGTGCAGGATGTGATTACCGAGAGACAGGGTCCATGAGACCTGCTCTGGACCCCAAGGATGTCTTACCCTTTCTGACTGTTCAGTCTTCCTTCCTTCCCAGATCACAGGGACCCCACCAGCCCTTGTGCTGGGGCTTCTGTAAAGAGGAGGTAGGTAGCATGGTGGCTAACAGCCAGATTGCTTGGCTTAATGGTTGTGCTGCCACTTCGTAGGTGTGAGATCTCGGGCAAGCTGCTTACCTCTCTGTGACTCTTCTATAAAGTGGGATTAATAAGAGTATCCACTTCACAGAGTTATTAAGAGGATTCAATAAATGAGTATGTGGTTTATATTAAATTAATGTGAAATTAAATTAACAAGATAATATGTAAAGCACCTAAAACAGTGCCTGACACACAGTAAGTGCTATATTGAGTGTTAAAATAAACAAATTCATAGAGATCAAGGGAAAATGTTGATGTGACTCTCTCTGAAGATGTGCCAAGTCCTTGAGATGCTGGGCTTCCTGAAAACTTTTGTTCTTTCCTACCTAACTTCACTTCTTGTTGCCCTCGTCCAGAATAAACAGACAAAGGGAGGGTCAACTGAGTCTATCTCTTTGAAATGACAGAGAAACTCCAAAGGTCTCTGTGCAAGGTTCCTCCCCTGCTTTGGG
>JAVSCE010016339.1:0-15891 GCA_032199065.1 Smutsia gigantea
AAACAGCAGCAGACTCACAGAACCCAAAAATAGACTAACGGTTACCAAAGGGAAAGGGACTGGGGAGGGTGGGTGGGAAGGTGGGAGAAGGGGAATGAGGGGCATTACGATTAGCACACATAACGTAGTGGGGGGCATGGGGAAGGCAGAATAGCACAGAGAAGACAAGTAGTGACTCTACAGCATCTTACTACGCTGATGGACAGTGACTGTAATGGGGTATGTGGTGCGGACTTGATAATGGGGGGAATCTAGTAACCACAATGTTGCTCATGTGATTTTATATTAATGATACCAAAAGAAAAAAGAAAAAAAAAGTCTTGCTATCCCAAACTATTTTGATTTTAAATTGTCAACTATGAATTCTGTTATTTAAATAAATATGATACACCTATGTTTGTGTGTATATATCTGCATAGCAAACTAGAGATATGTATTTACATATGCATTATATATATCTATAGTATATTCCTACAAATTAATGTATTATGTATAATTGCATATATAAATATATGGCATAACTCTATATGTTATAACCATACTTAGTAGTATATTTCTAATATTCAGAGATTCACTTCATTAAATAGAATGAAATGTCCTATTTCCTAATCATAATCTGTAATAACTTGTTTCACTTATCTCAAAAAATCTTGATTCCAATAATTCACTAACTTATTTAACAAGTATGCTCATGCTTACCATATAAAATTGTTTAGTAGATAAGTGTTTTTAGTTTGTGTGTATACATAAAAATTCAGAACTTGTTTATCCTCAAATACCTGAAAGCCATCACTGAACCTATGAGGTAACCTTGAGACTTTCACACATGCCATTTCTTTATTGCACTGTGACAGATTTTCTTTTTCCCCAAACACCTATCATATTCCCCAGATGGCTTAGCCATCATCACTGGCAGATTATGAATAATGTTTTAGCTGGAACAGATGTAAGCAATTTGTCATTTTTCCTCTTTCTGAACCAGCTTTGTTTTGATGAATCAACCAAAATTGAAACTTATGTAGAACTTCTGTTTGAAAAGGAGCAATGTTTTCCCACATTGGAATATGTGTTCAGCTTTTAAATGTGGACAAAAGAGAGGGAACAGGGAAACTGGCCAGAGTGTGTGACAATAAAAACTGGAATATCATCACTTGGCATTGCAACCTAGTTCCAATTTCTTTAGTCTGTGGATCCACATATAAAAAATAATTTTAGGTCACTCCAAACCAACCAAACTTACATCACATTTTGAAAAGAGCGTTTTCAGCTAGCGTATATATCAGGTTGCCTGTGTTTCCTTCAGGTCAGAATACTCTTCAAAGAACTATGGTTCTGGAAATGCAGAATGCACTGATGAAACGTTAAGAGAGAAGGAAATGAACTAT
The DNA here is from genome assembly GCA_032199065.1 of Smutsia gigantea. Lineage (NCBI taxonomy): Eukaryota > Metazoa > Chordata > Mammalia > Pholidota > Manidae > Smutsia > Smutsia gigantea. The sequence goes on from JAVSCE010016339.1 coordinate 1,386, forward strand.
TTTTTTCTGGCAAGGACTTGTTTATTCTGCCAAATTATCTTTTATATATATTATACAAATTATAATTATATTTTTTACCTTAGTATAGTCAACTTAAATTGAGCCTTACTGGCAATTCAGTTTCAGGAGAAGTTCTCTACCAGCTATAAATTAAATACTCTTGTTTAAAAAAATAATAAAAATCTACCTAAGATAGATAGACCTTAATTCTATAGTTATAAAATGCACATCTCTTTATATACTGATATTCCTAAGTCTGTCTCTGGCCTGATAATTCTTGTCAGGGAAAGAACGATCACAGTGAGTATTTTTAGCTTCCTTTAAACCAAGAGCTATTACACCAAACTAATTGGTAGCTGGTCTAGATTAGATAAATCTGAATTCCTGAACACATAAGAATTTGGGAACTCCATACGCTATTGACAGAATTTAATAACCAAAATGTGAACTATCACAAAGACAGCCACCAACCCACTTATTTGTGCTCATTACAACATTTCAACATCATTGACTTAGAAAGTTTAATGTAATACAAAATATCTTTAGGTAGACTTCATAGACCATCCTCAAAGCTTTTTTAAGTCTTACCCCTTTTGAAAACCATGAAATCTCATGCCCTTCTTTAATTATATTTGGAATTTCAAGATAAATGAAACTGTATAACTTAAACCCAATCAAAATAAATGTAATACTTATTATGCTTCTTCTATTTCCACGCCACTCCGGAAATCCACCTGTTTCCCCTTCTTCAGTGAATAATTGCTAGTTCATAGTGAATAATAAGCTGGGTAAGGATCTTATTTATCAAGTCTCTCATGTAGGCAGTCATTTTGTGGAACTCATTAAATATATTTTCATATTTAATTAAGGAACTCTACAGGATGGCCTATGCTGGCTTCTTTTTTCTCTTAGATTTTAATGTTCCTTAGATATGTAGCTCAGTCCCTGAGTTTGCTTTCATATGCAATAATTACACCAAAGACAAGAAGACTTATTTTCATCCCTGTTCAAAATGAAAGACTCTCTGGACAGATCTCACTGAGTACCCATGAATTTTAATGATTTGCAGACTTTTTGGTATTGCATTTCATTTATCTTCTTTATTTGAAAGGGTGAATATTAAGATAGCAACTGAGACAGTTTAGAGTTGTCTTATTAGTTAAGCAAGACCATTAGAGATTCAGTGTGAGATTTCTTAATAATTGAAACCTAATCACTCATATACAAAAATGTAAATGTAATTTATTCTCCAGTAGGGTGCACTCCTTTTTTGAACCGGTATATTCCCCAGATTCATCTATTCCTTTCTACACTCTGTCATATTATGTGCATTAAGGAAGTTTATAAATAAAATGTAAGTCAGCATACAAAACAATATTATATGAATGTACTAACACAAAGAAAAACAGATGGTCAGGACTACTGTATCCATGCTTTGTAAACCAACTCCCACAGATTGCCTGTCTTCAGATTTTTTTTTTCCCCAAGTAGAATCAATCAGCAGACAAGTGATTTGAGATTCTTTATTATGGAAATATTCCTCTTAAACATCACCAACAAAAAGCCATTTGAATGTCATTTTCATTTTAAAGAAAGTTGTGTTTCACCCTCTTGGTAAGTTTATTGTTATGAAGTCTGGGCTAATTATCTACACCAACTTAAATTCTCATTCAAAGAGTCTGGAAAAAAAGTTTTGTGACTCTCATTCCTATATATAATAATTAAATATATTATAATTTCTATTATATGTTAGTGTAAGTAAAATGAAACAAACTGTATGAAATAAATGGTTGTCTTAGGCAGTGCCTCTAAATTTATGTGAATTTCATGATTGCTACATTCAGTTAAATTGTACTGTTCACATTCTAGATGGAAACCTAATGATCATTGCTCCGTGTATTTTAGAATTTATCAAGTTTAAAGAAATTTACTATTGGGCTTTTTGTTTGTTTGGTTGGTTGGTTTTGTTTTGCTAGATGATTTTCAAGTTCCAGTTGTATAATGCAGGCAATAATTCATCAAGTTCTTTGAACAAAAACAGGAACTAAACTCTGCTAAACTCAGATTCACCAGCTGAGTGTTTTATAGGCATGTGCATGAATAAAGTGACTGGCATTTCCTGATACAATTGCATAATATGATATATTAAATTTTACTTTTATATGAATTTGTAATTCACAGTGAACTGTTATTTGTATCATATCATTCAATTCCTACAATATTCACAGAAGGTAAGATGTTTTAGCTCAGATTTACAGATCAGGAAACTGTAACACAGACAATCAGACGTCAATGGTGGAGGGATTCTCACTAAACTAACTAGGTAGGAATTTTGCTAAAACTGGACTCAAAACTGAAACCCAAAGTTGAAGCCTAATTGAGAAGAAGACTCAGAGGAGTCTAACTAAAGTTTGGTTGAACAGAGAATCTTATACTTAGGAATGCAATTGCTGAATCACACAGCCAACTCTGTGTTTAATCTTTTGAGGAACTTCCAGAGTGTTTTCCTAAGGGCTATGTCACTTTACTGTCATGCACAAGCACCAGCAATGTGGACAGTCCAACTCCATCATATCCTCACCAGCACTTACTATTATTTGGCTTTTTATTACAACTATTCTAGTAGGTGTGAAAAATATTTCATTGTGATTTTGGCTCACATTTCCCTGATAGCTAACAAGTTGATCTCCTTTTCATCTGAAAAGACCATTTGTATATCTTCTTTGGAAAAATGTCTATTCCTTTTTCATTTCTAAAATCAACATTTTTTTGTCTTTTTGTTAATGAGTTGTGGGGATTATTTATATATTTTGATGAAGTTCTATATCAGATGTGTGATTTGCAAATATTTTCTCCCATTCTGTTGGGTTTTCTACTTTTTGATCGCATTCTTTGAAGGACAAAAATATTTAATTTTTATGAAGTTCAATTTAATTTTTCTTTTTTCACTAAAGAGGCTTTGCCTACATGATACTTTACTCCTGCATTTCCTTCAAAAATTTTTAGAGTTTTAGCTCTTAAATTTAGGTCTATGATCCATTTTGAGTTATTTTTTCCATATGGTAAAATGAAGGGGTTTAACGTCATTCTTTAAACATTACATTTTAACTGAATATTCTGATAAACATCATAATAGGGGCAAGTTTCAGGATGATATGATTTGTTCCACAGTAGCCTGATTTCATACTATTTCCACTTTCATGCTTTTCCATTGCAAAGAATACCATGTTATATAATTTAATTGTAAATTTAATTGTCTTTACAGCTGTATTTCTAATAATTTTATTTCCTCATGACTCATGAGAGCAAGCTTTTTTGTTTAAGTCTCTACTACCAGTATTCCATTCTGAAACTATTTTATAAGTGTGATTTATAAGTTGTGATTCTGATGAAAAAATAGATTGAAGAGAGCATATTAACTGAGACTACAAAAGAGAAACGGGAGGAAAATTAGCTTTGATTCTACTAGATTGGAGTTTCATCAAATAGAGACTAACATCTGTAGGGAAAAAGAACCTAAGTATTTATTAACATTTGACCTGATAAAAAATACTATATATGACTTTATAGCCCTTCAAAGGTTCAGAGATAAAAGTTTAAATTATACCTTAATTAGCCCTGTGGAGCAAAATTACAGCAATAGTACTTCTAGTGACAAGTAGCTCTGGAATATAATTCAGATCCCAAAGCCTGAAACCCTGGCATTGCCTCAGCAATATTCTTTTATAGGGCTTTTCCCTCATGTGGAAGCCCCTTTATCAACCCATATGCTCATAGAAAGCCCTTTATTGAATGATAAATTTATGCCAATGACAAGGCTGTTGTCTAACCGGGCAGTTCCTTCAATACCCACCTCATAGCAAGCATAAAAATAGAGAATAATGATCTAAATTTGACTAACCTCCCCAACAGCTATTATTTTGATACTTGCTAGAAAAACTTTAAAGAACTACTTTGAACTTGCGATGGCTGTCTTATGTCCTTCACTGCACTTTGGGAAGGACTCTGATCTTTAGCTGATGTTTAGTTTGTATACTTTGCTAGCAAGGATTTTACATTATTGGGTGGAATATAGATCACATTTGTTGGTCCTTTCCCCTCTCAAAATAGATTTAGCACAACTCCTATCTGGAAGGTTAATATAACCTGACTTATTGATGTAAACTGGGCATACCCATTTGTAAATAGTACAAATCAATCTAAAACAAGATCATCAGGGTATTAGAAGACTTGTTTACATTTTGTTATAGTAAAATGGACTTTTATTGGGAAATTCCCCTTATACTGACTAAGAAATGTAGAAGTAGAATCTCTATTTGCTTCCTTGGAATAAATTTGCATAGATAAAACACTGCTATCATTTTTCATTTTCCAGTATCTAACCCAGTATCTAAAATTTTTACTGAACTTTAGGACTACCTACCTCCACATACTTTCAATTCTGCCTTTTCTTGTAGGACTCCATAACCTATGATAAAAGATTTCCGCTTCCTTTGAATCTTAATAAGACAAACATAAGGTTTTCATATAATGTTTCATTTTCAAAAAGCAATCTTATTTTATAAGGAACATACACAAGTCACTTTAGCATTACCCACATTTAACTCCTTCATCATGCTTCAAAAGATCATCCCCCTTTTATGTTTCCAATATTTCATCTTTTGGATATTACCAGTTCCCCCATTCTGGCAGTTTAGATTACAATTTCAGTCGTTTTTCAGAATTTTATTGGATTAAAAGAGGAGGTCATTAAAATCTGTGCATTATAATCACTTCATTTTTTGCCTCTATGTACCAGTTCAAGTTTTTCAGCATTATCTTTGAGAAGTCCCCAAAGGTATTTTCTTAAATACAGGTAGAATCCATTTATGTGTGATAATTATATCTGTAATTCTCCCTTACCAAAATCTAACCAGCATACGATGCAGTTTTGGAGTGATCCACTTACATCTCATTCAGCTTTCTGACATGGTAAATAAGGCCTAAAGGATTACCTCTCTTTATTTTTGCTTAATTTTTCTCCCTTCTAAGCAAGATTTCTTTTTAGTATGACATCATTCTCTACCATTAGCTTTATCTTTGAAATTTTGATGGATAAGTTTATAATTTTTAGATAATCAAAAATCAATTCGTTATGAATTTGTAAGTAGAGAAAATGTTATGACTTGTAGTTACAAGAAAAATTCTAGTTATAGAAAACTAGAAATGATGTTAAGTTTTTTCATCAGGGAAAATTTTATTGAACATCTCTATAAGGCTACTGAAGGGAAATGCTGTATGTTATGTCAGATCACACATATAAATAAACATAGAGGCAAATGAGAGTTTCAATGGGGTAGAAACGATACTAAGAATCTGATTTTACTGGTAAGTAAACAGGCTGAATAAGTTTAAGTGGTTTGCCCAAGATCACATAGTTAGCTAAAGGCAAAGCAAAGCCAAGACTCCAGCTTTTCAAATGCTTTCTGCACTGTCGAATATTGTCACTCAGAGATTGCCAAGCCATGAGTATGCTCCATTTTATTAATACTACAAATCTCTAAATTGCCAGCAGAACTAAATTAAATAAGCACTCATAAGCACCAACTGTGCATTCAGCACTGTTCTAAATATCAAAAGAGATAAAAATAGAAGCGTTATTCATCTCTATTTTCATTATATAATAATAAACTTTTCTATTAGTATGTAGTGAGGCTATCTCCACAAAGAGGCAAATTATACCTCCATCTTCTCTCTCTACAAATGGGATATAAGTAAACAACTACATGGAAATTTTCAAAGGCAAGGTTCTTTGTTGTTACATTTTCTTGTGCAAACCTGATGGGGCTATAGGTCAGGAGGAATATTTCCCATCTCATTTCTATAGCCAGTGATATAGTAGAGCTTGTACTGGCTCGCAAGAGCTGGCTGTGCTGTCTTTTCCCAAGTCAGTGTTCACTGATGTCTGGTTAGTTGCTTGAAATTAGCCATGTTGGAAATATTTATGCCACAGAACTTGGAAAATGCTACAAATCATCAGCTCTCCCTTAGAGTCTTCTGTTAAACATTTACCAACAAAACAAGGTACAATAAGTTGGCTGAGCAAAATTGAACAATTTATTTTACTTTTTGAGCTATTTACTGCACCCTCTATGAAGTAGGAATGGTAATATATATTAGAGCATATATCACAGGAGTTTATGAGGACCATGTGAAAGTATTTTGAAACTGTATCAAGTAGAATTACTACCACAATAATGACAATTACATGTTCACTAATAAACAAGAGACACTTGGCCAAACCAATATAGCATAAGTAGATCTAGAGTTTCTTAACACTGTATCTACTGATTATGTATCTGTCCAGATAAAGAAAAGAAGAGTAAAATTCTGAGTTAAGGTGAAAGCCTGATTTATATAGTAGACATCAAGTAACATAAATAGATACCAAATAGAATATAGAGATTATTGGGTCTTAATTAATATCCCTACTCCTTTCTCCATGCTATGAGTCCTTTATCCCTCTGATGAATTGGGTTTATGAAGGTTGATAAAAGATTTTCTGTATGTGTACTATGAAGAGCTTCTACAGGAAGAATTTTCTATTATCTTTCTATCATCTACTTTATACAGAGCTCTGTATGTAAAGGACACATCAGGAAAAAAATATTGACAGATTAACCTCTTGAGATTACAAATTCGTGCTTTCATTTTAGTGACACTTAAAATACTTTAAGAAACCTTATTCAAATCTGCATGGAAATCCCTACCCTTTGATACAGTGTCACTGCCTTTGACATTTGTAATGTGGGTAAGTAATTTATATAGTGAAACTACAGAATTGTCTTCTGACTTCAGACACTTCTGAGAATGCTCATGGAAAAAATGAATCCTATATACTAGCCAGCTCTTATTTGCCTTTGGAAAAAGCCCAAAAGAGGTCCATGTGTAAAACATCACCATTGACACTGGCCTCTTAATCACTAAAACACCATACAGATCTTCATTTTTCTCCATATGAACTCTAATTGAAAATAGTCCCAAAAACTTGCTGTTCCAGGCTGAGTGCAATTGGGAAGTGAAATAATCTAATTCCTTTTTTAGTTAAAATTGAAATCATCATAGCCAGAGAGATGTGGGCTTAAATCCTGGTCCTGTCTTCTACAGTCTCCATAACCTTAAATCAATTATTTAACCTCCCCAAGCCTTGGTGTCCTCATCAATGAAATAACATCTATTCATAGATTTATAATGAGGACTACATGAAGTAAACAATGTACATAGAGCTCTTAACACTGTCTCTGACCCTTTATAAATGCTGAATAATTACTATCATTGCTACCTTTTAATAGATTGCTTATATTTTTATTCCTGGGTTTACTCTTAGTTTGCCCAAACCTCTCTGTCCCTTTGTTTCCTCACATGAGAAATTGATTTAAGGCCTATCACTTTGTGCTTCTCTGGGATAATGTAAGGATTAATTCATGGTGGACTGAGTTATTCTTGGTGAGTACAGTGATGGAAATTGCATTGTTTTTTTAAAGAAATTATCACTAACCCCACTTTTATGGCTATAAAAGCCATTTCATAATCTTAAAAGGTATCATGAACTTTACCAAAACAGTTTCAAAACAAAATTAAGTTTTATGCCCTTAAAAAATGCATTCATGTTATGTAGCATATTGCAGACTGGGAAGAAAATAACAGGACTGTTTGAACAGTTGAAAACAAAACAGTAGAGATAATGCCATTCCGATATGCCCAAGAATATATGCTTTTTTTATATTATACGGCCTTTACACATTTAATCCTTCAAAGAATGAACCAACATATTGACAAATATGGAGGACAGAATCCCCAAAAATGCAGATATAATATTTGGATACTGTAAAAGAATAGTTTTCAGGAGGTGGGGTATAGAATCGGGGTGGTCCAGTCATCTTCTGCAGAGATAAATTATGGAAAGCTAATTGTTTAATAATATCCAAAATATCTAGATGTTTTGGACCCAGAAGTCATACTATTTATCCTTAACAGAATCTTCCTGTGGAAAACACATGAGACTCGGTTGTGAGAAGATAAATATGAGAGGACAAATAGAGGAGATTTCCTAGAACTGAAAGTGCTTAGGTACCTAAAGCTATGTATTTCATCTCATGTTACAGATAAAAGAATTTCTCGGCTCATGAATGGAAATTTTGCATATAACATGATATTAAGTGAAAATTGCTGGCACAATGGAATTCTATACTTATATTCAAATTCATGTTTGATTTTTAGAAGAGTAATAATATTCTAGTAGGAAAATTTTATTTACTTCTAAACTTCTAGACTTCTTTGTTTAAATATAAATACAAATAAATATTCCTTGTTTGCCATATGTTGAATGTGAACTGTCATGAGTATATTAAATGCTGTTGAATATAACATGTTTTGCTTTTATTTATAAAATGCTGGTTGCTTGAAATAATCATATATTTTGGCTTATTGGGTGTTTATTACCTAAAATTATTATGAGATAAAATCTAATGTATTGCTGGCTTTAGAATCCAGAAGCATTTATTGAACATCTTGCTTGCTTTGCAATATATTAAAACCTGAAAGAAGGTAAAGGGAATAGAATGAGGAGGAGAAAGCAGAGCGGGACCAAGAGAGTTTCACACAGTCTTAGGAAGTGTGCAGGTTCATGGAGAGAAGATTGTAGACAGAGGAAATCCCAAACCATGTAATCAGGTTGTTTTTGTTTCTCAACTAAGGAAACATGCCCATTGAGGTTAAATGGCATGACCACAATTTTCCAGCCAATATGTAGTTATAGAAGGCAATGGGATATGAGATATGAGTGTGGAACTGAAGAATGGGTTGTTGTGAGATATGTTGATGTTCACCTAATATCACTATGTGTCAGGCTTTATGCTGTGTTCTTCCCACTTACTACCTCTTTCACATTATCATAACAAACTTGTATGTGAACTATTATTAACCAATGTCCTTCCACAAGGACTCATGACCATTGTATTCCAGATTCACACCCATGCCTTATGACCATAAATATGGCTGATAAAAACATTGATTTGATGAGTTAAGGCATTTCAAGTCTTGAGGTTGTTTGAAATACCAGAACTGATATGTTGAAGGAAAAGTATATGAGGCACCTTGCTTACAAGAATAGAGCTTCTATGCTGGGAAACGGTGAGATCTGTGGAGGCTATTGTATCCATAAAAAGTTAGAAATGTCAGTTTACACACAAAATCCAGGATTGATTTGGTTTTATACAGTAAGGCAGAATATTACAATGTTAAAGCAGAAAGGAAAGGAGGAAATGTGGGAAAGAGAGGATTAATAGTATCTGAAATAAAACTTTGCCCTGTTGGTGAAAAATATTTTATGTATTTCTATGAATGAATGTAATATATATTAAGATTCAAAACAGCCAGGGAAACAAAAGGATGCAGAACATTATAACAGTAATTACCTCTATGTGGTTGGGTTACAGGTAAAATTTTTCTTCCTCATTCATTTCTTTTTTATCAAATTTTTCATCAAAATTTTTTATCAGTTTTCATCAAGTTTTCTGCATTGATTTTATAATTTAAAAAATACAATTTCTATAAAAAGAAATACATACATGGAAACTAGATTATTTGCTGAATTGAAAACATTGCTTAATTTGAAACTGTAGCATATGAATTTGAGATAAAAATTAGAACAGTTTGTATGTACTGAGAGTATAAATAGTTCACTATTTTATCAATGCATTATTTTCAATTAGATTTTTTCTTAATTAGGATTAAAAACTTAAGTTAATATTCTATTTATTTTTGATTAACTTTTCTCAATAAATTTGTAGTTTTAAATTTCAGCTTGTACATAAGCATATACTTACAGATATGGATTTTTTAATTGTTCTCTGGGCTTTGGCTTGTAAAGTTGACAGATAATAACTAACTGATTCTGTTAATAGAAGTTAAAAAGAATATCCATTTTTGTTCTTTCACATTTGGAATGTGTTCCTGGGAAAATACAGAATCTCAATAATTGATGTTGGCCTATACAATTTCAAGCTGAACCTTAGAGTTGCAAAGAGTACATAGTAAATTCTTACTGAGTGCATTTGGATCAGCTACTGGGTTTTTAAATTTCATAGAGTGTTATCACCTGTGGTCTTAGTTCTTGACCTGCTTTAAGGTGTTGTTTCAATTTACCTTTTCTATGTTGATGCCATTTATTAAGGTCTGTTTTTCTGTGATGTTTTTAGATAAATGGCATTTATTTTGTGCTTTTTCTCCAAAAATGTCCTGACAAATTGGCAGTTAATTTTGTGAAATTATTCAAATTGTTACAAGCCAAACATCATATAATACTTCATTTCTTCTGTTAGCGTTTCTAAAGCAGTTTATTAATACCAGTATTTTAACTTCATGAATTAAGAAAACAAAATATTAAGCCTCTTTAGCCATTATTTTCAAATAGGATGTTTTGTGATCAGTGTAGTTTTCAAAAACACAGTGTTTACTAATAATATTAATTAATTAATTAATATCACAGTATATCCTCCCCATTAAAAAAATTCACAGATTTATTTCCTGCATAAAATCCTCACTGAAGTCACATCACAGAATTGAGAATTGCCCTTTTCTGTTACTTTCTTTTGAATGTGCTGATGTCTCCGTAATGTTCATTTGCCTGCTCTACTTTTAGAGCTCTAATACCAAGGATAAGAAGATGACATGACTGATTTTCAATTTGTGGTATCTTGTACAGTGCCCTGGATCAAAACTATTGAGTGATTGTACATCTCTGATATTGTTTTGAAACATTAGGCCAATAATTTTGCCTTCATCATTTCTTTCTAACATTACAATTGCTTATTTCTAAAGAAGTTGATTTGGTTTTTCGTCAACCAAAGTTGAGCAAATTTACAGCATCTCTCCACAATTAGAAAATGGAGAGCATTTATTTATAATGTGACCTTGAAGTCCCATACAAATGATATAGGCATTATATTATTTCCTGATTTTTTTTTCTCACTTTAGAAATAAGATAATTTAGCATGACATTCATATTGCCAGACTATTTCCAATCATTGACATTCCCTCATGGAAATATTTTTTTGACCGAGCTTGAACTTGTTTCAGCCACTTTAAAAATTTATAAATCAATGCAATTTTTAACTAGCCTACTTCGTCAACTGACATTTGTAACCACGTGCACATCACTCACAAAACTTTCCTATAATAATCTTTTCATGTTAAAAACACCTGCTTTCTCAAAGCATCAAGAATTTCAGGCTGTATCAGTCTCTTCAAAGCCTTCGAACGGTAGGTCAACTATGTCTGTGGTTTCTCATAGTAACTATATACGTGCAATGGTTTTTGTTCATTCAGCTACCTTTCAATTTTGATAAGATGCTTATCTATTCTTCTCTGAAAATTCCTTATGAATCTTCTCTACTAAGAATAGGTTTTCTCAAAACCCCTGTGATAACAAAGATCCATGATCAATGTCACGTTGCTCAAAACTTTCAGCACATGGCCTTCGCCCAACAACAAAAATAAAAAATATGAAAAGTCCATCCTGGTTCAAAGCAGGCAGAAAAAAAGGAAGGACAGTGGATAAGTTTATTTTCCCTTCTTTGGATATTTGTGGAGAGGATGGAAAATCCAATATTTCTTTAAACAACATGTAATAGCCTAGATATATTTGATCTCCCCTAAAAAGCTTCATAAATAATATTTTTTAAAAAGAAAAAAGGAAGTATATTATGTAAAATCTAAGACAAGTGTTTAAATACAGATGGCCAAAATCTAACATAATCTTCCCTTACATTTGGATGGCAGGGTATATATTTCCCCAAATAAGAGATAATAGGAAAAACAAAAATTAAATTAAAAAACACATTATTAATATTATTCTTTTATAACTGGGCAATTTTGAAAGTAGGAGAAAATCCACACCCTTTCTTTTCAGCTGTTTCCACCTAAGATAACGAATATACCAAGAAGCATTGCAAACCCCATCCCTGCCAAAGGTGATGTTTAACTTGTGAGTTTGTATGCTTCACAGGTGAACAAAGTTTAGCAACAGTGATGGATCCGAACCTTTCAGAGTATTGTGTTGCCTTTGAAAATGAATAGTATGGAGTACTTATCAGCATTAAAAATTATTTTATCTATTTAACAAAATGTTAAACTGCATAACTGGTGAACTATTTACAACTATGTGCTATTTGTTTTCTGTTGTTCTACTGTGGGTTGAAGCAGTATTTTTAATTAGCTTTAGTAAAATCTGACATGGACAATAGAAATTGAGTAAGTCAGTTAGTATAACACAGGCAAAGTATTTTTATTTGTTAAGGCTTTTAATTGAAATATCAGAGATTTTGAAAACCTATAGGCGTAGTTTCCAATTCTCTTTTTCTAGGGGAATTACTTAATCTTCACCCAATTGCTGTCCCTTTTGCAGCCATATTTAACACTTTCTGAGAAGATTCTACTCTGTATATTATATAAATGTTTGCTGATAATTCATTTTGAATATGAGATTCAACAGTAGTATTTACCATCATTCCAGGTCCCCTGGCTATTTATATGACCTCAAAAATAAAAAGAAAATAAGGGATAAAAAAATAAATAAATGCATTAAATTTTCTAAGTGCTTAAGAAGTATATTATTTCTTCAGCAATCTTTTGAATGTTATTCATAAAGATTCTTTTCAAATTTCATTAACTTTAATTCTGCATAGTTAAATCACTAGAGGGTATGGTGTGTGTTTCTCTAAATTCTTCTCTTCTGTGTTTTTCTCCCCTCCCCCCCCCACCCCAGTTACTGGCTGACAAACAAAGTTCCCATCAAAAGACCCAGCACAGGTCTCCTCATGTATACACTTGCCACAAGATTCTGTGATGAAATTCACCTGTATGGATTCTGGCCATTCCCTAAGGATTTGAATGGAAAAGCTGTCAAATACCATTACTATGATGACTTAAAATATAGGTACTTTTCCAATGCAAGCCCTCACAGAATGCCATTAGAATTCAAAACATTAAATGTGCTACATAACAGAGGAGCTCTGAAACTGACAACAGGGAAGTGTGTAAAGCAATAAGCACATTTGGAAACATACAGACAAACTGAATATGCACTTCTCTTCTGAAGATGCTTCCTAAGATTTGAAAATAGGATCCAAAACAAGATTGGGTTTCAGCATCTGCCAATTATCTGAAAGGTGATTAAGGATATTCATGAGAAATCCACTACCAGCTGATGAAATACCTGCAAAGTGCTCTAAAAAAATTAATAGTTTGACTTCAAGGGTCCTAGTAAGTGCCACTTCCACTGAGATCACAGTCTGAATGTATAATCTGTAGTGTTTACAAGATCCAACGATGCACTCGTCATTACTTAGAGAAGCAAATACATTCATCACTGTTGGGCTGTCACTGCAACGTCAAGCACATGAGAAGAGCAACCCAGGAACACAGCTCAGCCCTCGGGGAAATTAAACCATCCTTGTCAGCAGAAATCAAGATGGAAGCAGTTTGAGCAGTGAAATCCACAAGGTTAAACAACTCAAGTAAATGCCTTCAGTCAGGACTCTTAATCTGATCATGAATTTCATGTTTCCGTATCTGTTTTTGTTTGTCTTCTGGGATATCTCTTTTGGTTTGGGTTTTGGGGTGCTTAGAAATTCTTTCTGTGAGATAAACACAAAAGAGGTAAATAACCTTCAAGTACTCATTTTTAAAGTTCTTGTATTTTTTAAGAGCAATCACACAATGACTTTGTAAAAAGGTTTTATTTTGCACAGCTCTAAAACTCCAGATCTTTTTCTAGTTGTGTAGAAGGTACCAGCTAAACTGTACCACTCAGTAATCTTGAGCCATTCTGAAGGAAAGATGTTTTATGTCATCTGACATGGTAACATTAACAGAAAAAAAAATGTGCTTTTGGTATCAAAGATTATACTTATGTTCTACACAGCAAATCATTATCCTTTCATGAAAATAATATATTAATACATTATTACCCTACTCATGTGAAAGGTGTCTAGATATTTTCAGTTCTCCCAACTCAAACTTTACTTTATTTGAAGGAAGACTTCCACAGCTTTAACATTTCATAATGTGGAAGATTTTGCCCCGAATAAATGTTAGACTGACAGGGCTGAAATGTGACTTCCAATTCTTTGATAGTCCCCTTATTATTCAAATGAAGAGATGGGTATGCTCTTTTTAGCATTATTAAATTTTCTTAGTGCAAAAATAACAATAATGTTGTCTCCATAATAGATGACTAATTTAAGAGGTTAACAATGAAATTGTGTCGGTATTTTGCACTTCAAATGAATTCAATTGACCAATTTTTTCTGTGGTTAAATTTATGTACGTTATCACATTAATGTGTTTTAAAAGAAGCACATGAGATTAGCAATAAAGTGATTTTAACATATAACAGAATTGAGCAGGAGGCCAGTTTCCGGTAACTGATAGTATCAGGTGTAGTGGTAGTATAATTCTGGTAGGT